>CAJGYO010000012.1:75273624-75276124 GCA_904845875.1 Miscanthus lutarioriparius | reverse complement strand
CGAAATGCGATTCTGATATTATTGTTACATATATATATTGTTGCATTAAGTTTAGGTGTTGGATGCAAACACTTCTTGCATTGGTTACCCGATCCTTGTCCGTATATTGATACCTCGAATCCTATGTAGCTCGGGCTCGTGTAGTGCTTAGCCCCAGCTTAAACACGGTAGAAGTCAGTGATTTCATCACCGCGAGATATAGGAAGATACATATGGCACGGTTGGCTATATTTGCTATCGTGGAAAAGAACCAGCCTTTAATTTGAAATGAAGACCGGAGGGAGGCTTGCTTAGGTTTGCGGTGACTCCGTCTGTAGTTTATTAAGGACTAAATCTTGGAGCCTTTCCTGTTCATGTTGAACGATGCCTCTCTTTAGTTGGCCGTGGTCCAAGACCGAATCATGGTAAGTAGCTCTCCTCAGGCCGAGAGTCGATAAGTATAAAGTGCGCCTCGGGGAGCCATAGGCGTGAGTCCAAGGGCGGTGATTTAAAAGTCCCCGATCATCTGGCGTAAGGGTAATCCCCGAGAGTCTTGGGCGGCTGATCGAACCCACAATTTGGTTCCCGAAGTTGTCCCAAAGGTGACCCATGGCTACCCTTGCAAAGTATGCCAGGTGAGAGTTAGGAATACCCCTCACCTGAGTTGTAATTCGATTCAAGTCACCGCCTCCCGGTTAGTGAGAACTTGACGGGCTTATCTCCAAAGTAGATACACTAAATAATATAATGGTTCGTAAATGATGATATGATGACGACACCTTATTATACCCGCTATGGTTAATATTGTTTGCTCCTAATAAGTGAGTGCTCTAGTACAAGTGCTAATCTAGTGGATAGGTAAATGATGATAAACTTGATGCTAAGTTTAAATTGGGCACTATATTCATAAGCTCTTTTATGCAACTATGTCAAGCTAGCCTACCTCATAAGCCTTGCATGACTCTTGGTGTCCTTTATTTCTGGTTTTGACGGTAAGTCTAGCTAAGTACCTTCTTCGATTACTTTCGTGGGTTTATCCCACCATGTTGCGGGTGAAGTTCTCGACACATGGAAGATGGTGGCTAACTCACGGTGGCTCGTTGATTTTATAGTTACTTCTCATCTATATGCTTTGTCGGATGATGTCACTTATGCTAGCAATATATTTGGAACTTATATTAATGTAATCATTTGAAAGCTATGTTGTTTTCACTAAATCGGTTTTGAAACCCAAACTGGTACTTTTTAATTGTGAACCCAGTTGTAATATTATTTCATTGCAACCACCCTCAGGTATGTGATGTGTATTTGCTTAATCACGCGATCTTGGTTGTGATGTTGATTTACCGAGGTCTTTCGGGACACTCGCGGACTACGTGGTTTATATGGAGTGAAGGTATGTGTGTCAACGTGTTAGCGGGATAGCCATACTTGATCTTGTATAAATTATGTTCTCATTATATAGTCGTCTCGATCATGGGGAGTACTCGCGGCTCGGCATACCCTAAAAGAATGGCATAGTAGCCTAGTATTCTATACCGGTGAACCTCAAAGCAGAATAGAGTAGCTAAAGAGATCAATCGCACCCTAATGGATATGGTGGATAGTATGATAAGTTACTCCACCTTACAGCTTGAGCTTTTGTGGATGGAGGCGTTGAAAACGACCATTCATATTCTCAATAAAGTATCAAGAAAGTTGGTGCCCAAAACATCGTATGAGTTGTGATGTAAAAGAGTACTCTCACTAAACACTTGAGTGTGTGAGGAGCTCTGCTGAGGCTAAAGTATTTAACCCAAACATTGGGAAACTGGATCCCAAAATAGTAAGTTGTCATTTCATTGGCTATAAAGAAAAGTCAAAAGGTTTTTGTTTCTACTATCTAGAGTGACATACAAAGTTTGTGGAAATGAGACACAATGCTTTCCTAGAGGATGAAAAAGATCGTGGAGAGCATGGTAGCTCGAGAAATTGACCTTGAAGTGAAGCGGTGTATGTGCCCACTCCAATGATTCATGAGCCATTTTTTTTCTCACTACACTCGCTATAAGCGCACCGATAAAGTGCTAGATACTGTGGTGCCAGCACCTGTTATTATCCCACATGTGGCAACAATGAATGACGATGAAGAACATGTTCCTCAGGATCATATAGAACCTATTGCCACACATAAGGGGGAGCAACAACAGCCTCAAATAGAAGATGTGCCAAATGTGAAGGCCCCTTGAAGGTCTGAAAGAGTTAGTAAATCAGTTATTCCTGCTGATTATGAAGTGTACAACACTAAAAAATTTCAAATGGAGGATGATCCCACCTCATTTGAATAAGCCATGAAAAGTAATCATTCATCAAAGTGGCTTGAGGCCATGGAAGATGAAATGAAATCAATGAATGCCAATATAGTTTGGGACCTAGAAATAATTCCTAAAGGAGCCAAAACAGTAGGCTATAAATGGGTCTACAGAACAAAACTTGACTCTCAAGGGAATATAGAGACATATAAAGCGTGACTTGTGGCAAA
>CAJGYO010000012.1:75008978-75273524 GCA_904845875.1 Miscanthus lutarioriparius | reverse complement strand
ACGTTATCGAGATCGGGTTGCCCGCCGGCTGCGGGAACACGACGCCGCAAAGACCACCACACATTCTTCCCCACTCAAGGCCATCGCGCAAGACGTATAGATCTCAAGAGCACCTCACCTAGCCTAGGTAGTCGCAATAGGGTCACGTTGTCACCACAGAACTCGTGCGCTCCTCGCTTTGGCCTTACTGCATGGCGTGGCGCTGGCTGCCGCCATGGCAGCATGACGAGGTGGCTCTCAGACGTCCGCTTCTCCACTACCTATGTCAAGAGATGCGGTTTGGTGTGTAGATCACGATGGTGTGGTTAGTTTCACGAGTGCTGCTTTAGGGCGAGATAACGCTGGCCGCACCACCGTGCTTCGCTTCGCTGCTCAACGACGGTGGACCGCCGCACCCATGGGTCCCTCCACAATGACCTGCTAGGTAGTGTTTCATTTATTTCTTTACTGATTTTTTGTACTAACTTTGAAAATCATAAGTTGAGTTGTAGATGTCTATTTTGGTGAACCAAATTTATTGTGTTCCTTATGAAGTGTAGTATTTTATAAAAATCTGATATGTACAGCTTTCTAGTATTTTTATTGGTGAATAAAATATGGCTATATGAGTACTTTTTTGAATGCTTACAGTATTTGTAAAATGTGAAACTTGAGCTAGGAATATGATAAAATTTCGATTCCAATTTTGTTAGTCTTGTGCTGATATGCTCTAGATAGGAAAAATATTAAGCTTGCAGAAAACTTGATTGAAATATGATCTTTCTATTTATCTATTAATAAATGGTGTTTTCTCAAAAAAATTATAGGATAAAATATGTAACATTTTTTCGCTAAATTTTTGTACAAAGTAGTATGGCACTAATATGAAGCTATAAAAATGTATAACTGTTGTTCTGACACTTTTCTATAGGGTTAACTATTTTCACTAAAATAAACCTTGTTAGCTTGTCAATTTTGTATAGGATGTTATACCTGTCCAAAGGGTATGAAATTTTCATAGTGGTCTATTGTGAGCACTAGGAAGCTACTGTAATTTTATGAGAATTGTGCAAATTTGGTATATGTTTGTTCTTCTCCTAATTATCTAATTAAATAAATAAAGGCATTTAAATAAATAGATTGTGCTTGACCATAATGTTTTGTATGGTGCTTGTGATGCATATGAACTTATGATGTCAATAGTAAGGCTTAGAAGCACTTGGTTGTATGCAACTAATTAATTATTACTTTATAATTCAAATAAGTGGGTGCATGTATAGTTTCGGTTGAAGGGATGATTTCATGTTGATAATGGCCTTTCCTGTAAAACTTGTTAAGAAAAAAGTTGTAGATAACTTACTAGTCTACCTCGTGTTAAATTTTCATGATCATAGACCTTAGGGTTTAAGAGTTTGGGCTGTTCGAAGTTTGCTGCCCTAATTGTTTGCTCTCAAGACAGATTTGATTGACTGAATTGTTTGACCTAGATAACTCTTGAATCACCTTAAGAGTATTAAAATAAAGTTGTAGACAATTTTATAAGATTTCTAGAATGTCCATAACCATATGATTTCGATGTATATAACTCCAGTTATGGTTAAAACAAGTAGCTGCTATTTTGTAGTTTGGTAAATGAATTGCAGAAGTGTTTGCTTAAGTAATAGAGAAGATATATGCACCTACTCAGTAGAATGGGATGCACTTGTTATTACTTTAACACCATGCTATTGAAAATACTTAAGAGGATGCATTCATCACATGTTATCATATTATACGTGTCATCATACATGCATTCGCGATATCTTATTCCATGATCATGCATATAGGATCGACCGAGGAGATAACGTTGCTGGAATTCAACGAAGAAGATGAAGGGGATCAGCAGGAGACTCCTCAAGTAGTAGCTCCAGGAGAAGAGGAGTAGACTCCAGAAGAGCTCCCTAAGTGCCCAGATCACCACCCCACCTCTTTCCTCAAAGGCAAGCCCCGGAGCATTCTAAGTCTCCCAGTGTTTTACAAAATACTACTTGAGTCCTTTATGATTGATGCATTAGGTTATAAGAGTTGACTGGAAACAATGCATGGAACTACCTTGTCTAGATATATACACCTTTAACCCTATGTAGGTCTAGGATCAAATATATGCTTAGCCATGCTTAGACCGATAGAAGTCCGATGATTTCCTATCACCTTGGAGATATAGGTGGTTACCGAAGCACGGTTGGCTATATTTGCTATCGTGGAAAAGAACCATGGGGTAATATAAATGGAGGTCAGGCGGAGTCTATGTGTGGGTTGACTCATGTGATTCCGTCCATGCCGATTAAGGACCGTGCCATTGTTGGCCCTTCTGACAAGATTGAACGCATGCCTATCACTTAGTCGGGTGAATAACTGCTTCACCTGTGAAGCCGAGTAGCTCAACTCCCAGCCAGCCCCGCTTCTCAGAAGGTGCGCACTCTAGATGGTAGTAAGGATGTGGGGAGCCAGCTTTGAGTCCTAGGGGTGGTAGTCCCGATCGCCCTAGCAGCCTAGTTGTCCCTCGACAGCGGGCGCTAGGCTTAACCCGCCGTAAATGTGTACTTGAGTTGTACCAAAGTTGACCTAAGTTGGTCGTTGATCCGGGTATGCTTGGGTTTGTGTTAGGAATAAATTCCTCACTGGTTGAAATCGATTTGAATCGCCGTCTCTCCCGGATAGTGAGAAACTTGGCTAGCACCAACATCGTAGTAATTGTATTATGGAATGTGATGGTTCGGATAAACATGGAATTACTACACCTGCTATGGTTACTATTGTATGCTCTTAAAATCATATACCACATGTTTGGCATAGGATAGTTACTAATCTAGAGATGAATAGCTATAATTAACTTGATGACCAAAGTATAATTGTATAATTGAGTTAATCGCTTTTATGCAAAATGTTGTGAAGCTACCTCCACTATACAAAACCTTGCATAATCCTTTTTGAGTCATTTTATTTCGGGTTTATGATGGATAAGTCTCCCGATTACCTTCTCGTACTCGTGGTTTTATTCCCATTGTTGCGTATGGTACCGCCTATCATAGCTATTGCAAGAACTGCTTCTATCCTGCCGTGGATGAGGAGTGAGCCTTGGGCAGGCATCTTTAATAATCCTTGTATATGCTTTTGTGGATTGTGATTATGTGTGGGTACTATATTTGAACTATGTTGACAAATGCTAGTTTCGAACTTAATTTTCTTCCGCTACTATCTGTCGGGAACCTAATACCGGGGTACACAAGGAGATGGAACTAAATAACCATCGAATGTTAAAAACTCCGGAACGAACAAGAGCACCGCTGCGCTTCTTGCTCGAACGATGGGAGTTTTGGTTCCGCCTCACCCGATGCCCATCAGCCAGAGGCCCGTCGGCCGGCTCTGCCTTCCCCGACGGCTAGGGGACGGCTTCGCCTCGCCCGAGGGCTGAGGGCTAGACTCCGCCTCGCCCAAGGCCCGTCGGCCGGCTTCGCCTCCCCCAATGGCTGGGGGACGGCTCCGCCTTGCTCGAGGGCTGAGGGCTAGACTCCGCCTTGCCCGACCCCCGAGGGCTAGACTCCGCCTCGGCCGAGGCCCGTTGGCCGGCTCCACCTCCCCCGATGGCTAGGGGACGGCTCCGCCTCGCCTAAGGGCTGAGGGCTAGACTCCACTTCGCCCGACCCCCAAGGGCTAGGCTTCGTCTTGCCCAACCCCCGAGGGCTGGGCTCCGTCTTGCCCGACCCCCAAAGGCTAGGTTCCGTCTCGCCTGATGGACCTCTTCCCGCCCAATGTCCAAGGATTGGCTCTGCCTTGCCTGACAAACCGCACCCCGCTCCCTCATGATGATAGGCACAGGGTAAGATAAGATGTTCGGGTCAACCATGGCACCAAAAGAGCATGTCCTCGCGCCTCGCAGAAAGTACCATCAGACATGACAGGACGGGTGCTTAGACCCTTCCAGCGTAATGAGCCTAAATAGTGTTGTAGGCGCAGCATTTTCGCCCTATAGTGTTGTAGGCGCCGCCTTCAACCCACCAAAGTAAGAACCCGATATGGGCATACGACAACCACTACGCTCCAAGGAGAGACTTGCCCTCTACAATGGCGTAACAAGGGCCACCTGTGACATCCGTCCCTACGGGGTCGGGGTTCAAAGAACCCTATCTCGACACGCCGCCCATAGGGGCGGGATGGGACGCACTCCACTTGCTACAAGAGGCCGTGGCATGGCCTACGACATGATGAGCGAGCACAACACTGGACAATCGCTCGCCATGTTATATAGGGCAAAAGCGCTGGGAAAAAGGAGGACCCAATCCTTCAAGGACCTTCTATACCCTTGGTGTTTTCTCTTTCTCCCATCTATAACCCCCGCTCCCCCTTGGTCTATAAAAGGGAGGGCATGTCTCCCATTAGAGGGACGGACAAAAACAACGCAACACACACACATAGTCAAGCTACTACCAAGCTCTCGCTTTTTTCGACCATTCCATCGAGACTTGGGACCTCCGTCCTCTCTCGATCGCTTGTATCCCCTACTATTTAACCATTCACTTGGTGCTAATAACACGAAAGCAAAGAATAAACCGGACGTAGGGATATTCAGCCCAACCAATATAAATCTTGTGTCCTTTAGCGCACCATCCGAGCCTAACGTGCATTACTATAAATTTACTTGCCGGTGCTTGTATGAAACAATCGCTACCATGCCTAGGTAGGGGGCTTCATGCTGCTCCAAACCAGGCCCTCTGATGGCCACCCACGCAATCACCGGGCCCCCGGCACATGTGCGCTTGGTGACCTAGATTTCATCGTCACACTAGGAGGAGAACTGGTGCTGACCCACATGGCAAGACAGCCTCTCCTTCCATCAACCTCAGCCATCCGAGGCTTGAGGGTCCATGGGGTGACTCCCTTGGACCCCAGCTTATCCAGGAGCCCCTGCAGCAAAGATCACCCTATTTCTTTCGGAAGGCCCCAGACGAAGCGCCCCGACAAGCTTCCATTCGGTCTCCAGAACGCCACGCCATGCATACCACCGCCACCACCTTCGTCACTACGCATGGTTCAAATTACCATGGACAAGCGAAGTTCGTTGGGGTAGTCGAACATGATCCGGAGACACTCTACGGGCTCTCATGGAGGAACCAGAGTCGCCCTCCAGCTCGACTCCAAAGAAGAGGAGCCATCACCTTCCCGGAATGCTTCATGACGCAAAACCCCGAGGGACACGCCCAAAGCGCCTCCGAGAAGAAACAACCCCAACAGCCAACCCCGACGCTTAGGATCAAGGCGGAGATGGCGGCCCCATCTCACGAAGGATGGAGCAGCTAAAAGCACGAAAGTCGAGATCGATGACGCCGGGCAACAGTTTTGTCCGGAATACCAAACATCGAGGAGGAGATCAAGCGCCACCGAGACGGTGGGCACACACACACCTCGCCCATGATGTCCATCGAGGATCTCACCGATGATGGGACTCTCCTCACTTCGCCGGCAAGTTAGAACATCGCCGCAAAGAAAAAGCCTTTTGCCGCATGGCCTTCCAGGAGGCCGCGACGCCCGAGGATCGCCGCGCCTGCCGAGAAATTCAGACGTTGTTTCGAGCGCGGCGCGGCGCGCGCAAAGCAGCGGAAAGCTCATTGTCTCGGCGACGTGAACCCGACACCAGCCAGCCGCAGACGCCTCAGACGCCCCGCCAAGGACGCTGGTCTGTTCACCAGACGCCGCCAGTAATGTGTAGCGCCCGCTATCCCAAGACATCAACGTCTCGGCCACAACCATGATATGCGCAAAGACCATCGACGCCCGCAGGCGCACTCACGGCGACGAAAGAGAAGAAGCCCATCGCGGCTATCATCCACGATGCGGCGGACGCTACGACAGCGGCGAGGACCGGAGTCGAGTCCCACCGCCAGCCCTCGCCTTCGCCGACACATCCTCAACGCCGCTGTTTCCCGAGGTACCGTAATCACCACCAATATCCTAAAATATTCGAGAATCGAACCCCGGGCTTTGGCTCGAAGACTATCGGCTTGCCTGCCAAGCCGGTGGTGCGAGTGATGACAATTTCATTATTCGCAATCTCCCGCTATTCTTGGCCGATTCGGCACGAGCGTGGTTGGAGCACCTACCGTCCAACGCCATTCAGAGTTGATCTTTGTGGGTAACTTCCAGGGCATGTATAAACGCCCTAGAAACCCATGGGACCTCAAGAACCGCCACCAGAAGGCCGATGAAACCCTCCGTGGGTACATTCGCGCTTCTCCCAAAGAAGGCAACGAGCTCCCCTAATGTTGCCGACGCCGACGTGATAGGAGCCTTCCTATCCGGGACAACTCACGAATCCTCGCCCACAAGCTAGGACGCAGGGGGCCCACGGACCACCAAGGAACTCCCCGGACATCGCCACCACCACGCTCAGAGAGGAGGCGGTTTGAGCTGCCTTCGATCGCACCGACAAAGAAGGCAAGGCAGGACGAGGCCACCGGACGAAGGCACCTCCGACCGCCCCGCCAAGAGAAAGAACAAGAAGCAATGGCGCGATAACTCACTCGTGGTCGCCGGGCCGATCAGAAGGTGGATGGAAGCCCGCGGAAGGCACTTCAACCACTTTGAAAAATGCTCGAGGGGCCACGCCCAAACCACGCTTTCCCGGCCAAACATCTATACAAGGAATGTGGCCTCATGCGAAAATACTTGACCGGGGGCCTCAACAAAGGAGAGCAGGGAAGGAACTCGCCTCAGTGATGATACGACGCCGAGGAGAAGGACGACACCTTCCCGACTCCAAACGGTGCCTCATGATCTTCGGAGGATCAACGCTCACGACTCCAAACGCCGCCTAAAAGGTCGTGACGCCGCGAGGTCTATACGGTCGAACCGGCCACGCCTGCCTTCCTCCGATGGTCGAATCCGCCATAACCTTTGACCGAGCCGACCACCCGGGCGCCGTCCCACACCCGGGAAGGTACCCGCTTGTCGTCGACTCCAATCGTCGCCCAAAACGGCTCACAAAGGTATCGATGGACGGAGGCAGCGGCCTCAACATCATGTACGCCAAAACGCCGATGAGATGGGCATCGATCGAACGTAACCTCCATCCCATCCGAGCACCTTTCCATGGCGCCATACGGTAGGCAGGCCATGCCACCGGGTAGATCGATCCGCCTATCACTTTCGGGATCGGTCCAACCATGTGTGATCGAGACCTCACCTTCGACGTAGTGGGGTTCCTCCAAGTTTTCACGCCATCTTGGGATGACCGTGTTACGCAAAGTTCATGGCCGCCCCAACTATACGCATTTTAAGCTAAAGATGCCGGGCCCCATGGGGTCATCACCATCGACACCTCCTTCCAGCCAGCCGCCTTACGAAAAGCGGTTGAATGTCATGCGATCACGCCCCGCACAATTGTCGCCACTAAAGAACTCGCCACCCTCGTGGAGGAGGTTGCCAAAAACGCCCGACGCCAAAACAACAACCGGTCGTTCAAACCAAAGAGAGGGCTCCAAGGAGGTCCACGAGGACCCCAAAGCAGCCCGAGGCTAAGAGGGTACGATTGGTACTTCGCCCCTTCCGAATAGGAAAGCGCCGTCGATTTCCTCCGTGATAACAAAGACATCTTTGCATGGAAACCCTCAGATATGTCAGGCATCCCGAGGGAGGTCACCGAGCATGCTTTAAAAATCCACTCAGACTCCAAGCTGGTAAAACAGCGTCTGCGCCGCTTCGACGAAGAAAAACATAGGGCCATCGGCGAAGAGATAGCAAAACTATTGTCCGCTGGGTTCATCAGGGAAGTATCCCACCCAGAGTGGCTAGCAAATCCCGTTCTTGTACGAAAGAAGAATGGGAAATGGAGGATGTGTATCGACTACACGGGCCTCAACAAGGCATGCCCAAAGGATCCGTTTCCTTTACCACACATTGACCAAATAGTTGATTCCACCTCAGGGTGCAAAACCCTCTGCTTCCTTGACGCATACTCCGGCTACCATCAGATCGCGATGAAAAAGTCTGACCAGCTCGCGACGTCTTTTATCACCCCCTTCGGATTGTTCTCCTACATTTCAATGCCGTTCGGTCTGAAGAACGCTGGGCAACTTACTAGCATTGTATGCTCAACTACTTTGGGGACTTCATCGGGCGGACCGTTGAGACCGACGTCGACGACATCATAGTTAAATCCAAGTGGGCCGAACACCTTGTCGCCGACCTTGAGCAAACCTTTGCGAAACTCCGGGCAAACAGCATCAAACTCAATCCCGAAAAGTGTGTTTTGGGGTCCCGAGGGGTATGTCTTTCGGCTTTATTGTCTCCGAACGCGCGCATCGAAGCCAACCCGAGAAAATCTCAGCCATCACAAAAATGGGCCCAATCCAAAACATAAAGGGGTTCAATGAATCACAGGATGCCTTGCCGCCTCAAACCGATTCATTTCGCACCTCTACGAACGAGGACTTCCCTTTATCGACTCCTTAAGAAATCCAACCACTTTGAGTGGACAACCGAGGCTCGTGGAGGCGCTTTGACATGGTTAAACAATTCCTAACTAAACCACGGGTCCTAGTCCCTCCGAGCAACGGAGAATCCTCCCGTCAGATATATATCGCCACCACGTTAGTGGTCGGGCCCGCCTTTAGTAGTAGAGCAAGAGGAAGAGGGCACGCCTTCGTGGTACAACGCAAGATATGTACTTCATTAGTGAGGTGCTATCCAACTCCAAAACCCCATTACCCCAAATCCGTAAAACCTCTACACGCCATCCTTGTCACCAAGAGAAAAAGCTATTATTACTTCGAGTCACACCCCGTGATAGTCGTGGACGCTTTTCCCTCGGTGAGATTGTCCGCAACCAGGATGCTACAGAAGAACCGCAAAGTGGGCGCCAAGCTAATGGATCGTGGCATTACTTATGCCCCCTAACAAACGATCAAATCCTGTGTGCCGGCCGACTTCATCGCAGAGTGGACCGAGGTCCAGATGCCACCAACAATCGCCAATCAAGAGTAATCGGACGATGTACTTGATGGATCACCGATGAAGAAGGGCGCCGCTTGGGACTAGTCTTCATATCTCCCTCGGGTCCGCATGAGGTACATGGTTCGCCCATTTCCCTCATCAAACAATATCACAGAGTACGTAAGCGCCATCAACGGCCTATGAATCGCTATCGAGCTGGGCATCCGACGTCTTGACGTCAGAGGCGACTCCCAGCTGGTCGTCAACCAGGTCATGAAGGAGTCAAGCTGCCACGACGCCAAGATGGAGGCATACTGCCAAGAAGTCTGGCTGCAGGAGGACAGATTCGACGGCCTCGAGCTCAATCACATCCCAAGGCGCCCAACGGCGGCAACCAACACGCTATGAAGCAAAGATCCGGCCGAGAGCGAGCCCCGGCAGCGTCTTCGCCAAATGATCAACGCAAACCCTCGGTACGCTACACGGGTCGGAACAAGCCGGCGATGGCCCATCTAGTCCGACCCCAGGGGCCGATCCGCCAACTGCTCCGCCCGACCCCGAGGTCATGGCACTTGAAGAGGACCCAGCGGCACAGTCCGACCCTCCCGACGACTGGAGAACGCTTTACCTCGACTACCTCCTCCACAACATACTACCAGCAGACAAAACGGAAGTTCGATGGCTCCAGACGACGCGCCAAGTCCTTCGCTCTTATAGAAGGCAAACTCTACAAACGGAGTCACATCGGATTCTCGCAACTCAGATCCTCGCTAACAGGAAAACTCCCGCCGGGCGACATCCATGGTGGAATCATGCGGTCATCATGCCGCACCAAGAACCTTGGTTGGGAATGCATTCGACAAGGCTTCTATCGCCCACCGCAGAGCCGATGCCGAGCAAATTGTACGCACTAATGGACAACCAAGGGTGTCAAGATTACGCTTTCAGTAAACTCACCTCCCCGCCTGTGCACTCCAGATGATCCCCATCACGCGGGCCCTTCGCGATCCGGGGCTCAACCTGGTTGGGCCACTCAAAAGGCGCCCGGGGCTTCACCCACCGCTTGTCACCATAGACAAGTTTACAAAATGGATTGAAGCTCACCAATATCCACGATCAAACCGAGCAAGCTGTGCTATTCTTCCTCGACATCATCCATCGCTTTGAGTACCGAACTCCATCATCACAGATAATGGCACGCAGTTCACCAAGAGGAAATTCATTCGATTCTCGCGATGAACAACACATCCGGATCGATTGGGCGGCCGCCAGACACCCCGGACAAATGGGCAGGTCGAAAGCGGCAAAACGGCATGCTCCTCGCAAGGCCTTAAGCCAAGAATTTTCAACCGGTTGAACAAATTCGGCGCGCTGCTAGCTCATTGAGCTTCCGCCGCATTCTGAGCCCGAGGACAACTCCTAGCTGAGCCACTGGCTACACACCCTTCTTCATGGTCTACGGTTCTGAGGCCGTTCTCCCAACGGACCTTGACTATGGAGCACCAAGAATCGTGAGCATACGATTTAACAGGGGGCCGAGGCATCCCACCAAGACGCCATGGACCAGATAGATGAAGCCCGCGACATCGCCTCCTCCGCTTCAAAGCTGGTACCAAGCAGGAATTGTGACATGGTACCACGTACCGATACGGGTACGGGGTCGATCCTTCAACGTCGGGACCTCGTCCTCCGCCTTTGTGCAGAGCAACAAGGACCGCCACAAACTCTCACCGCTCGAGGGGCCCTACGTCGTCGCAGAAGTATTTCGCCCGGGCGCTATAGGTTGAAAACCATCAACGGCGAGGTCTTCAACAACGCCTGGAACATTGAGCAGCTATGTCATTTTTACCCTTAAATAAGCGATACTCTTCCTTATCGCTTTTTGTCATTACAAAACCTCGATCCTTAGTGACTTTCGATCCCCGCAAAGAGCGAGGGGTTAGACCTCACTGGGGCCGACATAAGTAATACAAGTAGTACGCTTGCAAAACTTCCCGTGTTATATTTACAAACGTTTCTAAGTTTTCCGTTCTTCTCGTAAAAAGTCGTAAGGACTAAGATTTCGGGAATAAATTTCGACTATAATCGGTAGGACTACGGAGACCCACGCCCAATGGGTCATGCGACCTCTTTGCTCACCAAATAAGTGATCGTAATTATTTCACCAAGACTCCTAGTTTTTACGGCTTAAACCATGGGAAGGGTCTGAGGGCACAAACCTTTTTTACAAAAAGAGGAAGCTAAAGGGCAATATTCGCCAGAATAAAAGATGAATTTTTTTTCATCTTTTGCACAAATTTACCACTTGCAAAGTGATTTCATCACAAAAAGGACTAACATACTTATAAATTTAGAGGACTGTTTACTTGGGGGCTTCCCCACAAAATTATTCAATTGGCGCTCTCGCTTAGCTTTACTACAAGTACTACTACGGCCACCACCGCCACGCCTCCATCAAGAACGCCCGGCATGTGCACGGGCCAGGCCATTGCTGGCTACTATCAAGAACATGGCATGTGCACGGGCCGCCACGTTTCCATCGGCAACGCCGGCATGTGCATGGGCACTTCATTCATCGGCGTGGCCGCCGCCACGCTCTCCATCGGCGACGCCCCGCCGCTCGCGGGGCCCTCGAAGGCACCGCCACCGCAACGCCGAGCTCCACGCCAAGAAATCGGTGCCCTCCACCGGGCATCCGGGACTACGCCATCATCAAGAACCGCAACCCCAACAACGATGCTCGAACGGAGGCGCCCCGCCGTGG
The DNA here is from genome assembly GCA_904845875.1 of Miscanthus lutarioriparius. Taxonomy (NCBI): domain Eukaryota; kingdom Viridiplantae; phylum Streptophyta; class Magnoliopsida; order Poales; family Poaceae; genus Miscanthus; species Miscanthus lutarioriparius. The sequence continues at coordinate 75,261,814 of CAJGYO010000012.1, read as the reverse complement.
GGAGGCCGTGCAACGAACGACGGCGAGGGCTGATGATGTCCGCACCTCCAAAGATTTCCTCCTCTTCGCGGTGGCAGCTTTTTCCCAAAGAAAGGCGGCCCGCACCACCTCATCTACGTCGGATGACCTCCAGCTCAACATCACACTCCGGATTCACGAGCGGATCAGTGAGTTTCTCTCTCTCTCTGGCATTACCCTTCCTCACTCAGGAACCGCCGCAATGCACGGACGATCCAAATGGAAAGGAAGAAGGAGAGATAGCGGCTCAGAGGCGTAATAAGAGATGGGTGAGAACTTCCTCCCTCCCTATTTAAAGAGGAGGAGATGTAGCTAAGGAAAGGCGAAAGGTTGGGACGAAAAACTCTCTCCCTTCTCCTACTTAAATGCAAAATCAATGCTGATAGACCCCTGAGGGGACGCACCCCGGTCGACGAGGCGTCCCCCGATCAAACGGGATACTGCCTAGGTATGGCCCGCCACTGACCCACTCCGGACGCGACAATTAAGGCGCCCACATGGGCAGATGACCCTTCGCCTCCCCATGTAGGACCACGAAACGATCCGATGACAGGACCTTTGTGAAGGGGAGCAAACGACGAACGAATGTCCAAAGAAAGATAAGCATCCCTACCTTCTTACTTTACGCGTTAAAATTCATTACCGAGCCGACCCCGCCAAATCCGTTAGGACATGAACGTCACTCGGGGTCTGCCGAGGATGTCTACCGCCTAGACATCCTCCTCACCCCAACCCTTCCAGACGCTTTGAAACCAGGGGCATAAAAATATAGTGCATAAAACTTTGAATAAAACTAGACGAACTAGGAGACCCTAGCCTCGATAGCTACGGTGTTTTCTATTCACCAGAAAAATCATACTCAACGCCCCCCGCATCTCCGGCTTCGACATCTGCCTTCTCAAGAAGGGTTCGGAGGGGCCCACCTATAGAATCTCCCGCAAAGGAGAAGCTGTCAGGTGGCCCAAGTCGATCAGACGGCTCGGACCGCCACCAAGATATGAAAAAACAAAGAATAGCGATTCTTATGCAGGTTACTCCAAACATCATCACAAACATCAGGGCCCGAACCCATTTGGTAGGAGCTTTTCTGCCACTCATGCTACCAAGGTAACCTTACCGACCCTGCCTTTATTTCGATTAAATTATGCATTCAAACATTACGTATGCAAAACATTGAACCCCAATGCTTCGTGTCGCATCATTTAAACGGCCGCCACCTCAATTGATATAGGTGACAAGAAGTCGAGGTTCAAGGTCGCCCACAAGGGCTCGAGGCCGCTGCATCATCTAAACAGAGCTAGGGAGAAATAATCGAGATGAGCCCCAGCGGCCTTGCTCGACCTCGCTCAGAAACGAACAGGGACATCTCAACCTTTTCTCGTTCGATTCTAACCCCGAGCCAAACCCATAGAATCTCCATCGAGGAGAGGCCATCGGGCCGCCTGAGCCTATCAAACGGCTCGAGCATCCGCCGGAGGCGGGTTAAGAAGTTGTGGAGTGCCACCAGAGGGCTCTTCCGACCCCATCAAGAAATGATGGACCCGGATTCCACACTTAACGCACTCCATTAGCGGAGCTCATTGAGCGCAATACTCGAGCCATCGAGGCAAGTATCATTTACTCAGCCCCTCCGATTATGAAAATCGAGGACGGGTAACACGCAAATTACTACCGACCCCTATCGCACCTCTCGACAAGGCCCGAGGGCTCGAGCCGCCAATACAGGGACACAAGTTCAAGGCCCTACCTTGCCGAGCCCATAGAGTCCCCATTTGGGGAATTTGTTGGAAGACAACAAGGGAATATTGCAATGACATCCAAGGACTTTGCCGACCCTATCACAAAAACCACGGAATGGGATTCCATCCAAACATTCCGGTCTCCAAGAATAACCCGACCCCAAAGAAATGCAAGGGGTCGGACCTCACTGGGGCTGGTTAAGGTACGGCTACCTCCTTCCTTTTTTCGAAACAATCTCTCGCAAGATCAAGACCAGCGGCAAGATTCGGGGAACAGATTGGTAAGATCACAAAAATCAAACAAAACAAAATTACTATGCAAAATCATGAAACCAAGGCCCGCAGACAAAAAAGTACCGACACTTGTTCACATATTACATATAAGTTGTGCTCAAAATTATTCGACTAACTACTCCCTGCCAAGGAGAACCATTTCTTTCAGATTATCCGCCAAAGTTTTTCGCAAGGGGAGCCACCACCTTCTCAATCGCCTCCTAGCTCATCATCCTCATAGGTAGGCGGAAACCTTCGCCATCACTTCAAGTTGATGATCCTCTCGTAATGAGCATGGGCGACGGTGAAGGCCTCGGTGATCCTGCGTGAAAAGCACTCTCCTCAAGCCGCCCACCCGAGCTGCGGATACTGCTGCACGAGCCACAACCGAGCTGGTCTCCACCGGCTCCACCACCTTCAGGCATCAAGGACCACCCCGACCACAGCTTATGACGATCATGCTCATCGCCTCCACCTCAAGGGTCCTTCAGACATGGCCAAGCTCCTTTTCTAGCTTGACAGAGACGTTTTCGGCGCCAACCTTGGCTCACCGTCACCAAGATCCGCCCGAGGGAACGGACCACCTCGACATCCTCGCCCACCCCTCCTCAAGGGTCGTGAGCCCTACTCTCGGCCTTCTTCGCCCGAGGTCCCGCTCCATCTCTAGCTCCTTCAGACCTCGCCGCCTTCTCATTAGCCATGGCATTCCTCTCAGAAGAGTAGCTCATCTCGCTCCTTTCTGAGCCTAGCGATCTCCTCCTCATCCAGCTTTGACCTCACCGACAAATCCTCAAACATCCCAGGCCTCCTCCGCGCCCTCACACGCCTGGCCTCCCATTCTCGGGCGGCAAAGAAGTCAGGCGGCCATATCTCGCCGCAGCCGGGCCTCCTCAAAAGGCGATCCCACTCCGCATTCTCGTCATGGAGGAATCGAATTTATTCCGCCACGAGCAACAAGAGTCTAAAGAGGAAGAAGACCGGTATCGTAAATACGAAAACACAAAAACATGCGAAGAAAGAAGAAAACCAAGCGAGTACCGGGTAGAGGAACAACGATTTTCACGCAGGCTCCTCCGCCGCCTCCAGGCATCCAAAGATGGTTGAAATCCCGACGCCAAGACCTCCCACTCCATGCTCTCAAGATGATCATCGAAAGCAAGAAAAGAGCCGACGCCGGATCTCGGGCGGCCATCCACTAGAGCGGCGGCTTCCCCGCACGGGGGAACAGCTTCCTCCCGACAAAGGGGCCGGGGGCGGCTCCCTCCTGACCCTATGTGGCACCACCGCCACGCTCGAGGACCCTCCAACCGGACCCTCCTCCACCTGGGCCACTTCAAGCGTCATGGGCGGATCCACCTGGGCCCCTCGGTGGCATGGATCGCGATCGCGCCTCAAGCACCACCGTGGTGGCGTTCGGCCGAGCTCGGCTCGCTTCGGCAACCACCGAGGGCGCGGGTGCCACCACCGGCGCCGTTAGATCGGCCAGCATAGCCTCAACATCGGCACGCCTCCGCCCAAAAAATAGGGCGACGCTGGCAGCGCCATCCGTCCCGCCGAATGGCAAGGCTCTTTTTTGGGCGCTTAGCCCTGTGGGTGACCTGTCCGCAAGACCCTACACAAAGGTAGCAGCCATTAGGTCAAAATAGAAATGGAAAAAGGATGAAAACAGGGGAATCAGCAACTTACGCTGCCGCCCTCGACCGACGGAAGCGTTTTGGGGATGGATCCCCAAATCCCTGCCCCGACTCGTCTGGGCGGGACCGTTTCGAGCCTGCCCCCTGCTCCGAGGCAGGGGGGCTCATCTCCATCACCTTGTGGGGTGTGGCACCAGAGCCGCTCCCCTCCATCATCTCATGGGGCACGGCACCAAGACGCCTCTCGACCATCACCGAGGTTGGCGTGGCGTAACCCGCTTTCCCCATCCACCGATCTCGCGGGCACGCCGTGCAAAGCGGCGGCGGACTCTCTCCGCCTCCACCGACCTCACCGACTCACTTCCCACCGCGTGGAACGCGAAGGGTCCCTACACGGATAGGCGGGCACTTGTCGGCGTGTCCTCGCCCCTCCAGACACCCTAATCCACGTCGATGACTACCTCGCGTCATCATCATCGCCGCCGTCATCATCATCACTACTCACGCCCTCCCCGATCTCGTGCTTCCTACTTCGGGCCGCTCTCCTTCTTCATCCGCTTCCCTTGCCTTCTTGTCCCGGCCAGCCCACGAGGCGATTCGCCGCCGCCACGGCCTTGTCCTTTGGCGGCGGAACTCGATCGTCTTTTGAAGACTAGCCCCTATTTGGTCCCAACGCCGCAAAAGCAAGTATCAAAAAGATGAAGATTCGGAAAAGAAAGAGCACGGAAGAAGAAGTCTTATTTAATTCAAGAACCTGTGTTCTAGCCGCATTGGGGATGTCCGCACCGGATACACAATGTCGAGGACGCCGCCTTTGAATCTCTTCATCGGCTCGTCGCCTCCTTTATGCACTACGCCACTTCCGAGAAGGGAGCGCCGTCAACAAGCACCGCCCCTCAAACGATATCCCGGCATCATCCGGCAGGGAAGCGTAGCGATCATCAATGACGCCACCCTCCTCGCATGATAGGCACCGATAATTCTCGCCCCTTTACGCCTGCTCCTTCGAGAGCTTGAGGGCGTAAAGAAGGTCGGAAAGGTGTTTTTGCCTTTTGATCGATGCCCCTGTGCCCACGACCCCGAGAGCCTCTTCGATAAGGCACCGGTGTACTTCGGCATGGTGGCACTCACATCGTCCCCGACATAAAACCATCGCGAAGTGCCATCCCTTGTTAGACGTCACAGACGATGAACGGGTAACCCTCGACCGGGTATGGCGCAGATGAACACCGGCGCATCCCATCGGCACGCCACATCCTTCCCCCAATCTTCCTCTTCGACAAACCGACGGTAAAGAAATACCGCCATAGATCAAAATGGGGATCGATCCTCGTGAAGCCCTCACACAGGCAACAAACGCCGCTTATATGTTGAACCCGTTGGGAGTAAGATGTTGCAGCTCCACCTCATAGTAATCCAAAGAATTTCGAAGGAATCTATGCGCTGGTATCGCAAATCCCGCCATGAAAGATGGCGAAGATACGACATACCTTTGGGCGGCGCCGGCTCACCCCGTCACTGTGTATCGCCCACTCGGATGGCGGACAATGGAGGACTAAGAAGGCCACGGCAGGACGAGGCCTCCAAAGGCTGAGAGGTGATGCTAGATCTGCACCACAACTCCATTAAAGCGATTGGGGAGAAGGTGGGCGCAAGCTCGACGGTGGCTACAGGGCAAAGCAAAGCTTGACGGGCGGCCGCAACACGGACGCAAGCCGATCGACGGTGGCGGCGCGAAGCGCAAAGAGAGGTAGGGTGATTGGCGGTGGATGTCTCAGACGCAAAGGCAAGGGGGCGAAATACGAAACCTTGGGGGCGAACCCCGTGGTTTTATAGGGGCGATGGGCGTGAGAAGGGCAACCGTCCGCCTCAATCTCCGGGCCTGCCACGCGCACCACAGCGTCACGTCGCGGGACACGCGCCCACAGTCCCTATCCTTTCCCATCGAAAATCACAGTGGACGGTTCGCCTTCCCCAGGCGAATCTGGACTCTCTTCCCACCTGGGGAAGGCAGGTCACAAAGATTTTTTTCTATTTGGCCCACCTAGGGCCCAGAAGACTCGGCGGCCAGCCCAGCTGAGGGCGGGTCCACGAACGATCCGAAATCAAGGGCGCAAGCATTACTAGGGGTCTGGATCCATGGTTAAGCCCAGTTAGGTCAGCCCTGATTGAGATCCTCGCGAATAGGATACCACGACCCCCTCGAAAAAATATCAAGTTGATGAAAAAACCAAGTCCTTCAGCCTTACCCGCGAAGGGTCCGATACAACCCCCTAGGCGGTTCTATCCAAATCACCGGAGGCTCGGGGTTACACCCATCGGATGCGCCAAGACGCATTCTCCGGCGAACTAACTTCGACGAAATCGAAACACCCCCCGGGCGATTCTGCCCAAAAACCACCCGGGGGCTCGGGGGCTACTGTCGGGAACCTAATACCGGGGTACCCAAGGAGATGGAACTAAATAACCATCGAACGTTAAAAACTCCCGAACGGACAAGAGCACCGCTGCGTTTCTTGCTCGAACGACGGGAGTTTTGGTTCCACCTCACCCGATGCCCATCAGCCAGAGGCCCGTCGGCCGGCTCCGCCTTCCCCGATGGCTGGGGGACGGCTTCGCCTTGCCCGATGGCTGAGGGCTAGACTCCACCTCGCCCAAGGCCCATCGGTCGGCTCCGCCTCCCCCGATGACTAGGGGACGGCTCCGCCTCGCTCGAGGGCTGAGGGCTAGACTCCGCCTCACCCGAACCCCGAGGGCTAGACTCCGCCTCACCCGACCCCCGAGGGCTAGACTCCGCCTCGCCCGAGGCCCATCGGCCGGCTCTACCTCCCCCGACGGCTGGGCGACGGCTTCGCCTCGCCCGAGGGCTGAGGGCTAGACTCCACTTCGCCCGACCCCCAAGGGCTAGGCTTCATCTCGCCCGACCCCCGAGGGCTGGGCTCCATCTTGCCTGACCCCCAAAGGCTAGGTTCCGTCTCGCCTGATGGACCTCATCCTGCCCGATGTCCAAGGATTGGCTCCGCCTCGCCTGACAAACCGCACCCCGCTCCCTCATGATGATAGGCACAGGGTAAGATAAGACGTTCGAGTCAACCATGGCACCAAAAGACCATGTCCTGCGCCCCTGCAGGAAAGTACCGTCAGGACATGACAGGACGAGTGCTTAGACCCTTCCAAGCATAACAGAGCCTGAATAGTGTTGTAGGCGCGTACTCTTCGCCCTACAGTGTTGTAGGCGCCGCCTTCAACCCACCAGGCAAAGAACCCGATACGGACATACGACAACCACTACGCTCCAAGGAGAGACTCCCGTCCTCTACAATGGCAGAACAAGCAGTCACCGCGACATCCGCTCCCTACGGGGTCAGGGTTCAGCAACCCTATCCGACACGCCGCCCATAGGGGCGGGATGGGACGCACCCACTTGCTACAAGAGGCCAGGGCATGGCCTACGACGATGAGCGAGCACAACACTTCTGACACTGTCTGCCATGTTATACAGGGCAGGCGCTGGGAAAAAGGAGGACCCGAATCCTTCGAAGGACCTTCTATACCCTTGGTGTTTTCCTCTTTCTCCCATCTATAACCCCTGCTCCCCCCTTGGTCTATAAAAGGGAGCGTAGGGCTCCCCATTAGAGAGACGGACCAAAAACAACACAACACACACACATAGTCAAGCTACTACCAAGCTCTCGACTTCCTTTCGACCCTTCCATCAGAGACTTGGGACATGTCCCTCTCTCGATCGTTTGTATCCCCTACTATGAACCATTCACGGTGCTAATAAAACGAGCAGCAACAAAGTGGACGTAGGGATATTCAGCCCAAACTAGTATAAATCTTGTGTCCTTTAGCGCACCATCCAAGCCTAACGTGCATTACTATAAATTTACTTGCTGGTGCTTGTACGAAACACCGACACTATCTATCGAACTTGGTTTGTAATAACTCTATTTCGTACTCTGACGAATGAACTGTATCTGTGAACTTTATGTAACATGTGACATGTATGTTGAATCATGTACGATCTTGGTTGTATGTGGAACGTTTATCGAGACCCGTCGTGGTACTCGACGGACTACCAGGTTTATATGGGTTCAAGTATGACAGTGCGACCACTTGCGGGCTGCCATTGTACTTGTGCTCTTATAAATTGGTCGGTTCTGTGACAGCTGGCATTAGAGCAAGATTCAACATTAATTGCCACATGTGTATTTAAAACAAAAGTTTTTGTTTTTCAAAACCAGTTTCTAGCAACTAATAGCTATACAAATAGGTATTTGAAACCTAGAATTGAAATCAAAAGTGTGCCAGTGATCACTTTCTTATGCCCAGTTAAGGACTCTTTGGTGGCTATTTAAGTACTAACCTAGGGGGTTTTACTTTCGTCGTCCATACGGTGTGCTATTGTATGGATGCCATTCACTTGAGTGGTAATGTAAGGATCAAATGCCTCTATGCCAAGGTAAGAAGGTAAGCTGATGAGTGGCATGACCGCAAGATGTGAGCGTGCAGTCGGGGAGAGCTCGCTTTGGTACGGCTATGTATGCATGCTTGCATGTGTATATGGTGCGTATTTAATTGTGGGTAATAACTGTCATCGGGTAGCTTTGATACTGAAATATATGTATGGGTATACATATATGGAAGTATTTAGATTATAACTTAGAGCCTAGATTTACATTCTGCATATATAAATGTGGGGTTGGGCTGAAAGAAACTCTTATGCAGGTACACTAACAGCAAAACGTGTAGCCCGACTAGCCACGCTATATATGAGAGAACGTATGTATGCCACCGTGTATGTCGTTAGAAATATTTTTCCTAAGTTTGTAAGGACGTATGGAATGTGCATGCACCATGTTAAATCATTATTTAATACTTGCATTGTCCTCCCCTTATAGATCTCTTACTCGGTTATGTAACTCTTATCCATTATGACTTTGTCTCACGAGAGTTGCATATTTGTTGGTACAGATGGCAACATCGACTGGAAGTGAGAGTTTCCTATTGATATTGGAACTCCTGCTCTACTTTGGAGAGTCTTGCACTATGCGGGGTACTATGAACCGCCCTTCTATCACTGGAATGAAGTATACCTGGAGGGATAGCCATGGTATGAAGTGTAGCTAACCATACCAGCTCACACACAAGCACCCTTCTGGCAGGAATGGAAAGCAGAATCTGAAGGAAGAACTCCTTGGGAAGCTGCCCAAGTACTAAGTCAGATCTGTCAGCAGCACGGGGATGAGCTTACTGGCAGTGTTGCTAGTATTTTTCCTCAGGTGGATCCGTCCATAGCAATATGGGCATAGCCCAATCGCAATGTGTTGATCCAAGATCAGGATGAGCGGGCAGACAGTTCTAGTCCTGCTATGAGCGCCATGTTTGCAGTAATGAAGATGTTCTACACTCGTCAGGACACCAGGGACTTTTGGCAGGAGTCCTACACCACTTGCATGGATAAGCTCATGAGAGCCGAGGTCGCACAATGTAAGCTCAAGAAGCATGTGCGTAAGCACAAAAAGGCAGCAAGTGAGGCTCGATGGGAAACCGATCAAGCCTATGTAGCTTTGGGAAATCTCCACACCCAAATGGAGCAAGTGGATCAACAGAGAGCTACCGCCTAGGAGGCAAGAGCTGATGATCAAGCAATGTGAGCAGGACTACGAGAGCAGTTGGAGGCCGCCCGTGCCGAGGCATTCACAGCTATGCGCTAGTGAAACCTAGCAAACAACCATGCCACTTCAGTAGATGCAGAATGAGATAGGACCCACGCCGTGAGCGCCATGCAGGACTGTGTTGAGAGGGACTTGCGCCAATTGCTTGCACAGTGCATGTAGTGATGGATCTTAGCATGAGGTGCATTATCTCAACAACCAATTGCACCTGATCCTTGATGAGGAAGATGAAGATCCAGAAATGTTAGTAGAAGATGATGGCTGGGACGAGGAAGAAGTGGAGCCAGAGAATGAGGATGATCCTATCTCCGACCTTGACAGCGATCATAATGAAGATAGAATCGCTTAGTGACTAGTTAAAACGCTAGATGTATCCCCGCTATTATGTAATGGACTTGTAGTTGAAGTTTGGTAATTTTAGTTGGACCTTCATGTAATATTGGTACTTGCATGTTATTTTGCGTTGGGTTGAACATTAATGAAATTACAGTTTCGTCTTACTGGTGATTATGACTTGTATGTTAACGCGCTACGAGCTAGATAAGTGATCAAATTGGTGATGCCATGTTGCATGAATGAATTATTATGCCTCTGTTTTATTGTATGAATTTAAGATCCTCTCCAGTAATTTCAGTTTGGCATGAGTATACAATTCGTTTGCAATCTCTTGACATCATCCAATAATCACTTATTGTTGCAACTTTGCAGATGACTCGCAATCGTGCTGGAGCAGGCAGCAGCCAAGAGGGTAATGACAGTGACTTACCACCACCACCACCACCGTCTACAAATGAGTTATTTGCACAATTCCTAGGAAGTCAGAGAACTATGGAGGAAACCCTACGCTTCATTACGCAGAACATGGCTCACGCCCGCCAGCAACAAAAGGGGCCTGAGCCAAACCAGTACAGCACTTTCAAGGATTTCTTGGACACCAAGCCTCCTATCTTCAAGGTGGCCGAAGAACCGCTCCTAGCGGATGAATGGCTCAATACTATTGAGCAAAAGTTCCGTCTACTAAGGGTCACAAAACATCAGAAGGTAGAATATGCATCCCATTAGCTGTAGGGACCGGTCGGGATATGGTGGACCCATTTCCTATCCTCTTTACCTGCCAATGCACAGGTCACATGGGAGCAATTCAAGTTAGCCTTTAGGGGACATCACATTCCCCTAGGGCTAATGCGCATGAAGGCAGCTGACTTCATGCGGCTCACACAAGGGACCAAGACCCTTACTGAATGCATGCATGCTTTCAACAATCTATCCTGTTATGCCCTAGGTTTTGTTAACACTGAAGAAAAGAAGATCGAAAGCTTCAAGAGAGGCCTTGGGACTAAATTGATGAAAACTATGGCCAACTCAAGGTGCACCACTTACAATGAGTTCATCAGTGATGCATTGACTCAGGAGAACCACAACAATCTACATGCGGCAGCGAAGGGTCGCAAGAGGGAAGCTGAGGTAGGTGCCTTAGGGTCTTCCCAGTCTAGAGCTCTAGTGGCAGCTAGGCCACAGTTTCGACCACCAGCGCCGAAGTTCAGGCCTCCTACACCAACAGCTCAGACCAACTGACCTCAGAAGATGTTCCGTAAGGCGTTCACCATTGCCTTACCCAAGGGGAATGGAGGGTAAGGAAGCTCCATAGGACCCAAGAGCAATCAACCCTGCTTCAACTTAATCAGTGGGGCCATTGGTCCAAAGAGTGCCCCCATCCTGAGAAGAACAACAATCAGAACCAGAATAATCAGAGACAGGCAAATCCTAAAGCACGTCCTGGCTACATGCACTACACCGCTGTTGAAGAGGTTCCCATAGGAGAGGTTGTCACCGTTGGTATGTTTCTTGTTAACAAACATCCCATCATTGTTTTATTTGATTCTGGGGCTTCTCATTCATTTATGAGACAATCATTTGCATCTAGACATGATCAGAAAGTAATTAAGGTAAGCAAGGGTGGTTATAGTATAAGTTTAGCTAGGGCTACTATCTCTACAAATAAGATGGTCAGAAATGTGCTCATCTCTATACAAGAGAGGGAGTATACGATGGATCTGATAGTATTGCCTGGATTATCTATAGATGTGATCTAAGGCATGAAGTGGATGAGCGATCATGGGGTTCTCATTGACACTAGCACTGATACTATTATGTTGAGAGAACCCAAGGGAGGTAATGCTTTTCTAGTACCACTTTCCCAAAATTTTGAACTCCAACACTTGGCTTGTGCTATTCAAGCAACTACCCTGTGTGATATCCCAGTGGTTTGTGAGTTTCCTGATGTATTCCCAGATGAGTTACCAAGTTTACCACCTGATAGGGATGTGGAATTTAAGATTGAGTTAGTGCCAGGTATGGCACCTATCTCAAGGAGACCCTATAGGATGCCACCAAATGAGTTAGTTGAACTTAAAATTCAGTTACAAGAACTGTTGAACAAAGGTCTCATTCAACCTAGTTCGTCTCCATGGGGATGTCTAGCATTGTTTGTAAAGAAGGACAAGTCCTTGAGAATGTGTGTGGATTATAGACCACTAAATGTTGTGACCATCAGAAACAAGGATCCTTTGCCTCGTATCGATATTTTGTTCGATCAGTTGGCAAAAGCAAAGGTGTTCTCTAAGATTGGCTTGAGGTTAGGCTATCATCAGATAAAGATCAGGCCAGAGGATATACCTAAAACAACTTTCTCCACTAGGTACGACTTGCACGAGTATTTGGTCATATCTTTTGGACTGACAAATGCTCCTGCCTACTTCATGTACTTGATTAATTCGGTATTCATGCCTGAGCTTGACAAGTTCGTGGTTTTGTTTATCGATGATATCTTGATTTATTCAGAGAATGAGGCAGATCATACAGAGCATCTAAGAATTGTTCTGTCTAGATTGAGGGAGCATAAGTTATATGCAAAGTTTAGCAAGTGTGAATTTTGGTTGAGCGAAGTACCTTTCTTGGGTCACATCTTATCGAGAGATAGAATTTCTATAGACCCATCTAAAGTACAAGAGGTCATGGATTGGAAGGCCCTGACTTCGGTTCATGAAGTTCGGAGTTTTCTAGGGTTAGTAGGTTACTATTGTCATTTCATTCTAGATTTCTCTAAGATAGCTAAGCCCATGACTAGGCTACTTCAGAAAGATGAGAAGTTTAGTTGGACACCAGAGTGTGAAGCAGCTTTTCACACCCTAAGGACCCTATTAACGACAGCTCCTATTTTAGCATAACCCGACATTGAAAAGCCTTTCGATGTGTTCTATGATGCATCGGGTATAGGTTTGGGGTGTGTGCTCATGCAAGAAGGAAGAGTGATTGCCTATGCTTCTCGGCAGTTAAGGAAACACGAAGTCAATTACCCTATGCATGATTTAGAGCTTGCAACAGTTGTTCATGCATTAAAGATATGGAGACATTATTTGTTGGGCAATGTATGTCATATATATATGGACTGTTGGAAGAAGGATTTAATTTATTACATCCTGTTGTACTGCACAATATCACTATCAGTTGTTCACTTGAGAGCAAAATCATAGAACTACAGAAGACAGATGTAGGTATATTTCACATCAAGAGAAAGATGCAAGAATAAGAAACCAAGCATTTTAGATTAGATGAACGAGGTGTGCTATGGTTTGAGGACCGACTTGTGGTACCGAAAGACCGTGAGCTTAGAAATCAAATTTTAGATGAAGCACATTCGTCCAAGTTGTCTATCCATTTGGGTAGTAGCAAAATGTATCAAGATTTGAAAACCCGTTTTTGGTGGACCAAGATGAAGAAAGAAATTGCCGCCTATGTCGCTAGGTGTGATAATTGTAGTAGAGTAAAGGCCATTCATTTGAAATCGGCTGGATTACTTCAGCCATTGCCTATTCCAGGCTGGAAATGGGAAGAAATAAGTATGGACTTTATCACAAGCCTTCCAATGACACAGCAAGGTCATGATTCAATATGGGTTATTGTAGATTGTCTCACCAAGTCAGCACATTTTATACCGGTTAACACAATGGATCGCATAGGGAAATACGTCGAACTATATGTTTCTCAGATCGTGAGACTACATGGGATACCCAGGACTATAATCTCATATCGGGGACCATAGTTTATAGCTCATTTCTGGGAACACTTGCATCAAGCTTTAGGGACTAAACTAATCAGAAGCTCAGCATACCATCCACAAACTTCTGGATGGACTGAGCGAGTGAACTAGATCTTAGAAGATTTAATGAGCTTGTGTTATATCTTCCAAGGGTTCATGGGAGAAATGGCTACCTTTAGCCGAGTTCTCCTACAACAACAGTTATCAAGCAAGCATCAAGATGGCTCCGTTTGAAGCCTTGTACTGTAGAAAATATAGAACTCCGTTGAATTGGGTTGAGCCCGGCAAAAGAAGATACTTTGGCATTTACTTTGTCACTGAAGCTAATGAACAGGTGTGCATTATCCAATAGCATATGAAAGCAGCTCAGTCAAGACAAAAGAGTATGCTGATAAAAGAAGAAGACCACTGACTTTTGAGGTGGGAGATTATGTATACTTAAAAGTGTCACCCATGAAAGGAGTATAGATATTTGAAGTGAAAAGAAAGCTTGCGCCTAGATATGTAGGGCCATACAAGATTACTGAACGGAAGGGGAATGTCGCTTACAAGTTACAACTTCCCCAGAGATGAGTGCCATATTCGATGTCTTCCATGTTTCTCAGTTGAAAAGATGTCTTCGTATACCTGAGGAAGCCATTGCACCCACCAACATTAAGCTCTAATCGGATTTGACCTATGAAGAGAAACCAATCCGAGTGTTAGAAGAGATGGAAAGAGTAACCTGGAGTAAGGTCATTAAGTTCTATAAGGTGGTGTGGAATAATCATAGTGAACAAGATGCCACATGGGAACGAGAGGATTATTTATGTGAGGTTTATCCCGCCTTTGTCAAAGAATGGTAAGTCTTACAAATCTCGGGACGAGATTTCTGTAAGGGGGAGGGGCTATAACACCCTAGGTGTTAGGCTTGCATAATTTGACTTGCATTGCATGAGCATACTCATCAAGCATTCATATATAAGCTTTTACATATGAAACATACAACTAAAACAGGTGAAACATGCCTTGTTATTTTATGTTTCTATATGTGTATGCTTATGATCATGTGTGAATAAGTGTAAATATTTGATGTTGGTCAGTAAAGCACCTTAGCTACACTTAGGATGACTAATGGAACAATGTTCACGTAGATCACTTTGTCTAATTAAGCTCCTGAATGATGATATGCTTTTTGACCTAGGAAGTATTTTATGTAACCAATGTATGAAATGATTGTGTCACCTTAGGAATACCCTAAATATGTTTAGAATGTCACTTTGAACAACTTTGGTATTCATGACTAGGGCTACTTTGATCTCTAAGTCGTAATTCTAGTGTAAGCCATCATTTGAATGTAGTATGTTTGACTTAGGTTGAACTATGTCATAGAGCCTTTTCATGGATGTGTACACTAAAGCAAAGTTGTAGTATTTGAGTAGAGCAACAACTTTTATTTTTGGGTCATAGGCTAGTTCAGCTCCTACCATGCTTGCATTTGGCTCATAAGAATAAACATTTCACTGTTTTCAGCACTTAGGAAATTTTGCTAAGTCATTTGAACTGACAGTGTCGACGCAGCCGATTTTTGTGATGATCTAACTCCCTAACTGTTGAGAATTAGACTTTGATTTCTAAAACAAATTTGTAACTGGTACATAGCTCTACAAATCTTGTTTTAACATTGTGCACTAATTCGCCACCGTTTAGGATTTAGAAGGGATTGAAAACTCGTTGTTAGGCTCGTCATTGCGCGCTGATGAACGCCGCGTCGCGCCATGTCATGTCCGACCGCGGGTAGAGACAGGCCGCTGCGTGGCCGCCACTGGCCGACGTTGGGCCCTCGCCGCAGCGTGCTGGCGCCCGTTATCTGCGAAGCCGTGTGCCCCCTCTCGCACTCACGCACTCACTTTCTCCCTCTCCACTACCTTCTCTCGTGCTCGCCGTGGAGAACCAAGCGCCGCCGAGCACCCGCACCACTCCGCCATCGCCTAGCGCCCACTCCACCGTGCCATTGATACCTCCATGTCACAGCTAGCTTCGCCGTGTTCCCCTCTACCTCCTCGACGTGGTTGTAGCGCTAGACGAGCTACGGTGAGGGTGAAATCACCGTTCTTGTCCTCGCCGGAGAGCTCGGCTTCCATGGCCGCCTCCACGGCGAGCTCGCCACTGCCTAGCTCTATCGTGTGTTCCTTCGCTTTTGTCGCGTTCGGGCTTGGTTAGGACGTAGTCTAGCCGGTAGCATGATGTTACTGAGATTGGTTGCCCCACCGGCGTGGAACACGACGTGCAGCGCCGCCGTGCTCTCACCGCCGTGCCACTGCGCATGTGGACATATCTCGTCGAAGCACCTCGCCTAGCCGAGGTAGTCGTAATAGGTCGCGTCGTCACCATGGAACTCGTGCGCTCCTCGCCTAGCCTTGCTATGGCCGGAGACGGCCAGTGTACCGCAGCATAGCGCGGCCGTGCCACCAAGGCCGGCGACGAGGTGGCTCCTGTACGTCTATGCCTCCACTACCTATGTCAGTCGATGCGGTTTGGTTTGTAGATCACGATGGTGTGGTTAGTTTCGCCAGAGTGCTCGTCGTCGGTGAGATAACGCCAGCCGACCGCCATGCTCTGCTTTGGCTCACTGATGGGTGGACCCCGCTGACCCATGGGTCCCCTCTGTCAGCGACTGCTAGTTAGGGTTTCATTTATTTCTTTTATAGATTTTTGTACTAACTTTGAAAAATAATAAGTTGAGTTGTAGATGTCCATTTTTGTGAACCAAATTTTTTTGTGTTCCTTATGAACTGTTGTGTTTTATAAAAATATGATATGTACAGTTCTAGTATTTTTATTGGTGAATAAAATATGGCTAGATAAGTACTTTTTGAATGCTTACAATTTTAAAAAATATGAAACTTGAGCTAGGAATATGATAAAATTATGATTCCAATTTTGTTAGTCTTGTGCTGATATGATGTAGATAGGAAAAATATTAAGCTTGCTGTAAACTTGATTGAAATATGATCTTTCTATTTATCTATTAATAAATGGTGTTTTCTAAAGAAAATTATAGGGATACAAATATGTAACATTTTGCCCTGCAAATTTTTGTACAGTAGTATGCCACAAATGTGAAGCTAGGAAAAATATATAATCTGTTGTTTGACATTGATCTATAGGGTTAACTATTTTCACTAAAATAAACATTGCTAGCTTGTCAATTTTGTATGGGATGTTATACCAGTCGAAAGGGTATGAAATTTTCACATGAGCCTATTGTAAGCACTAGAAAGCTACTGTAATTTTATGAGAATTTATTGCGCACATTTGATATATGTTTGTTATTTTCCCTAATTATCTAATTAAATAAATAAAGGCATTTAAATAAATAGATTGTGCTTGACCATAATGTTTTCTATGGTACTTGTGATGCATATGAACTGTTAATGTCAATAGTAAGGCTCAGAAGCAATTGGTTGTATGCAACTAATTAATTATTACTTTATAATTCAAATAAGTGGTTGCATGTATAGTTTTGGTTGAATTGATGATTTCATGTTGATAATGGCCTTTCCTTTAAAACTTGTTAATAACAAAGTTGTAGATAACTTACTAATCTACCTCGTGTTAAATTTTCATGGTCATAGGCCTTAGGGTTTAAGACTTTTGGCTATTAGAAGTTTGCTGTCCTAATTGTTTGCTCTCAGGACAGATTTGATTGACTAAATTGTTTGACCAACATAACTGTTGAATCACCTTAAGAGTATTAAAAGAAATTTGTAGACAATTTCATAAGATTTATAGAATGTCCACAACCATATGATTTTGATGTATATAACTCCAGTTATGGTTAAAACAAGTAGCTGTTGTTTTGTAGTTCGGTAAATAAATTACAGAAGTGTTTGCTTAAGTAATAGAGAAGAGATATGCACCTACTCTGTAGAATGGGATGCACTTGTTATTACTTTAACACCATGCTGTTGAAAATACTTACAAGGTTGCATTCATCACATGCTATCATTTTATACGTGTCATCATACATGCATTCGCGATATCTTATTCCATGATCATGCATATAGCATCGACCAAGGAGATAACGTTGCTGGAATTCAACGAAGAAGAGGAAGGGGATCAGCAGGAGACTCCTCAAGCCGCAGCTCCAGGAGAAGAGGAGCTGACTCCAGAAGAGCTCCCTGAGTGCCCAGATCACCGCCCCACCTCTTTCCTCAAAGGCAAGCCCCAGAGCATTCTAAGTCTCCCACTGTTTTACAAAATACTACTTTAGTCCCTTATGATTGCTGCATTAGGTTATAAGAGTTGACTGGAAACACTTGATGCATAGAACTACCTTATCCAGATATATACACCTTTAACCCTATGTAGGTCCAAGATCGAATATATGCTTAGCCATGCTTAGACCGGTAGAAGTCGGGTGATTTCCTGTCACCTGCGAGATATAGGTGGTTACCGAAGCACAGTTGGCTATATTTGGTATTGTGGAAAAGAACAATGGGATAATGTAAATGGAGGCCGGGTGGAGTCTATGTGTGGGTTGACTCATATGATTTCATCTGTGTCGATTAGGGACCGTTCCGTTGTTGGCCCTTCTGACAAGATTGAACACATGCCTATCACTTAGCTGGCCGGATAACTCATTTCGACCGCAAAGCCGAGTACCTCAGCTCAGGCCAAGCCCTGGTCTATAAAAGTGTGCACTCTAGATGGTAGTAAGGATGTGCGGGGAGCCAGCCTTGAGTCCAAGGGCAGGGTAGTCCTGATCATCCTGGCAGCTAGTTGTCCCTGATTGTGCGGTGCTGGGCGAACCCGCGAAATGTGTACTTGAGTTGAACCAAAGGTGACCTAAGGTGACCGTTGATCTGGTCTGCCTGGGTTTGTGTCAGGAATAAATTCCCAGCTGATTGAAATCGATTCGAGTCGCCGTCTCTCCCGGATAGTGAGAAACTTGGCTAGCACCAACATCGTAGTAATTGTATTATGGAATGTGATGGTTCGGATAAACAAGGAATTACTACACCTGCTATGGTTACTATTGTATGCTCTTAAAATGACATACCCCATGTTTGGCATATGATAGTTGCTAATCTAGAGATGAATAGTTATAATTAACTTGATGACCAAAGTATAATTGTATAATTGAGTTAATCGCTTTTTATGCAAAATGTTGTCATGCTACCTCCACTTATACAGCCTTGCATAATCTTTGGAGTCATTTTATTTCTGGCTTATGATGGGTAAGTCTAGCTGAGTACCTTCTCGTACTAAGGATTTTATTCCCATTGTTGTAGATGGTACCGTCTATCACGGCTATTGCAGGAACTGCTTCTATCCCGTCGTGGATGAGGACTGAGCCTTGGGCAGGCATCTTTAATAATCCTTCTATATGCTTTTGTGGATTGTGATCATGTGTTGGCACTGTATTTGAACTATGTTGACAAATGCTAGTTTTGAACTTAATTTGCTTCCGCTACTATCTATCGAACTTGGTTTGTAATAACTCTATTTCGTACTCTGATGAATGAAGTGTATCTATGAACTTTATGTAACGTGTGATATGTATGTTGAATCATGTACAATCTTGGTTGTATGTGGATCATTTATCGAGACCCATCATGGTATTCGACGGACAACCGGGTTTATATGGGCTCAAGTATGATAGTGCGACCGTTTGAGGGCTGCCATTGTACTTGTGCTCTTATAAATTAGTCGGTTCTGCGACAGTTACTTTCTTACGCCTACCCAGAAAGTTACACCCTACTAGTAGAGGTCCTGATACTACATCAAGCCAGAGCCATATGGCTTGAAGTTGTATTGTATGTCCCAGGTGGCCGCTCCACGAACAGGTCCTTAGGGAGGGCGGACATGGGTACCCCCAGAAATCAGGCCAAGCTCCAATAACCATTCCCCTTTTTCAAAACCTTAACCATGATGCTATAATCATCCTTACTTCTCCATTGTTAAAGTAGCCATTAATCATCATTAAAGTAATCATTAGTCATCATTACTATCATTAACATGTAGAAGTGGTGAGTGGAGCAGCTAAGCATAACTACACTACCCAAAGCATATACCCTAGGAATACAAGGAATGTAATAAAGGGCTAGTCATGTCCTTAGGGTTTGCATAATTTAGACACATGCAATGAAAGTAGAACGATTCATAATGAATAGGTAAAATATGATCAAACGATGCCTGCACTTGCCTTTTTCCCAAAGTTTTAGCTGCTCAAAATCTTCAGCTTCTATCTTCTAGTCTCGAGCTTCTGCTTCGACTGTCAGTGTTCAGCTCCTAGTCTTCAGCTCTAACGAACCGCTCTTCTTCTACTCATAGCAAACCAAGCAACACAGACGGACAAACAACTCGACTAAGAACAACACACCACTCAAAAGAACGCTTGAAAAGAGCACACTAAATGGCATGGCATAATGCTAAGGTCATGAGAGCACAAGAACGACCAAGAACGGAGCTATCGTTAAAGAGGACATGACTATCGAGACTTGCATTGTAAAAAAGGCAAAAGACTACGAAGTGCATTTATTTTATTTTAATAAAACAAGATGGTGGACATTTTCAAGAAACATCATGAAGTTCAATTAAGTGAAATTATGGTTTAACAAGAAAAGACAGAATTAAACCTTAGTCATATTTTATTTAATAACTTTTCATAGTATTTAACTTATTTGAATATTCATAATTTAGAAAACATAGAACATGTGTGAGCAACTAATTGAATCTCATATGTTTCGTGTTTAAACTAAACAAGTTATAATTAAGAAACATTTAAGTTGTTATTGATCATGTTTGCATTTATTTATAAAAGGTCAAATTATAAACCTATGTTGCTGTTAATTCAAAAAGACAATAAATAAACATTAATCAAATAAATATTTAAGTTGAAATTCAAAAGTGTAGAACATGGTAAACATCATTGCTAACACGTAGCTTACATCGCTGCGAAGCTAACGCAACAAGAACCTTCTAAATCAGAACTAAAACGCGCAAAATATGACTAAAACTAGGTCTAGGGGCTTAACTGCAAAGAAAAACTAAATCTAGGGTCTAACAGACAAAACCAGGGGCTAGATCATAATTAAACATGACCAGCAAGGGCTAACTTGCAAAAATCGAGGGAATTGGATGGTGGATACTATTTCGCTAAAGCGTTGGGGCTAAAATAGAAAACTCGAGAGCTTATTTCTAAATACTTTTGAACTACAGAGGACCACAGGTTGATTTTTCAGAAAATATGGGGGCTCTTTTATAAAAGTGCCAGGGCTGACCGGGTTGATCGTGTTGACGCGGTCACATTTACGTGGTGTTGATGTGGCGCACACAGGGCGCTGATTGGGTAGCCACGTGGCTGGTGACTAGGCTAGGTTGACTTTGGTTGATCGGGGCGCAGGGCAGATCTGAGCTGCTCGGCTCAGATCGAACGGCCGAGAGCGGCCAGCGAAAGATGGCTGTCGGGGCGGCACAAGGCACGGTGACACCACCATGGATAGCGACGGCGGCTCGCCAAAGTCCAGTGGAACAGTGGCTACGGTGCTCGGCAGCTAGGGCAAGTGCGGCTCGACGTCGCGGTCCAAGGAGAGGCGGGCTTGGCGGTGGGCGGTGGCCAGGGCAGTGCTGTGTGTGGCGGCGGTGCTACAGGACACGACGGGGCTAGGCGAGCACATAGGGTGATGCGCACGCGATGGAGAGCGTGTTGCGCACCTTTGCCGTGGTGGAGAATGGTCGGAGGCACAGGTCCACGTGTTGGGATAGAACGGCGGCGACAGCGTGACATCGAACATCACGTGCGCTAGAGAGATCGAGAGGTGTCGGGAGAGGTGACAGCGGGTTCCTCACCTCAGGGCGAAGGTCGTGGAGGGGTTTTCGTCGCCAGTGACGCAGAGACACCGGATAACGGCGACGGTGGGCCGAGCTCAAAGGCACGGCAATAGCGGCGGCGCGCTAGGGCTAGTAGGTGGTAGCGGTTGGCTCTGCTAGGGTTCGAAAGGGGTGCCACCCCTTTTAAGCCAGCAGGGAACCTCGGGGCACACGTGGGCGTGGATCGAATGGCGGTGACGACATCCGTGCGATGCGGGAGGTCAGGGATGCGGCTGACGTGTGGGGCCAGGCTAGAAGCGGCTTAGGGCATGGCTGGTAGGCGGGGCCTACATGGTAGAGGCACATAGGCGGGGATGCGGGCCACTGCGTGGCGTTGCTGGCGCTGCTGTGATAGGCTGGGCTGAGGCCCAAGTAGAGGGGCATGGAGCTGGGGCAGGCTAGGGCGGGCTGCGGGAGCACGGGCGGCTGCTGGGCAGTGCTACGACCTACTGCGCGTGCTGAGCAGATGGGGAGGCGAGCTGGCTAAACTGGGCTGCAAAGGAGGTGCGGGCCAAAACAAAAGAAAAAGAAAAAGGGAAAGGGAAAGATTTTTCCATTATTGAAATGAGATTTTTGAATGGGGTATTGAAACCAAAGTTTGATTCATAAATTTGAGATAATTTTAGAACATGTTTTTAGTTTATTTTGGAAAGCTAAACATCTTTTCTTCTAAACACATTTGTAAAATGTTTTTCGGACTCAAATTTGAACTAGTTTTCAAATAGGACCTTTGAAGTTTTATTTTCAAAAAACAAAGAGGACCTAATCATGGCTTGCTCGAATTTTAGAAATTTATTTTCCTCACAACAAAGACAAAGCAAAGGCACATAGGCAATAAACAAATCACCCCTTTTCTTTTAGTTCGTAAAAGTTTTAAAAAAATCCACATTTTTCTCATTTTGCAACGACAACAACCAATAAAAATCTAGGAATATTTTAGAAAAAAAATTAAATCCTTTATTTTATTTAGTGTTTTCTAATAACAATCCAAAATAGGAAATTTGGGGTATGATAGTGCGCATCCAACAGCTTGAGGGCGAACGGCGGGGATGCGAGGCAGCGGCCTTGGATGCTTTTGCCGGCGAGATGCTCTGCCTCGGTGGGGAAAAAGCAGAGGAGAGGGGAAACGAAGGGGATGACAAGAGGGTCCCACGGGGCCCGCGTCTCAGCATCAGCAAGAGAGGAAGTAGGGGCGCGGGCGACTATGAGCTAGGCCGTGGCCTTGCTGGGCCAACTAGCGGTGCGCGCGAGTGGGGGCAGGCGTGGTGCTGGGCTGTGAGGCCAGGCTGGCTGGGCTGCTTTGGTCCTTTCCTTTTCCTTCCTATTTCCAAACCCTTTTCAATTTCCTATTTCCTACTTCTATTTACACCTTGTGCACCTATACATGTATACATGTGTTGCCAAACACATATACATCCTTGTGGGGTCCACTAGGGGTCATCTAGGGTTTTAGGATCTGAACCAATGGTCGGCAACTCACACTCAGGCTTGTTTATTAAAAGTTGGTTGATTTTATTAGCCATTCATAAAATCAAGAAGATGCAAATCCTGGGTTGTTTAAAATGCATATGATCAACCTTCTACATTGGGTTCTACTTGTGTAACTACAAGGGTGGTTTCTTAGTATGCACACTCACCATGCATGGGTTTTGTTAGAAAAAATTTTAACTCTAGATTTTTTATTCTTGGAAAGCTTGGGTTGTTACAAGGGGGGAGATGTCATGGTCCGAAAGAGGGCCCTCCCCAGTGGGCCAAGCAGACCAACTAGGGTCTAGGATGGGGCAGCAGACCCGGCCGAGGGTGCCCCTAGTGCGTCGACAGAGGGCATGACCAGGGGGCGGCGCCCCACCTCACCCACAGTATCCTGAGTTTTAGGTAATTTGGGAAAATAAAGGTATTCAGAAAAATAGATAGATAATTGTTGAGGAAAAGGAGAGTTAGAATTTGATAGGAAAAGAGACAGTTCTTTTTTAGGAAAGGAGAATCCAAACCTATAAGGAGTCCTTGCTAGATTGCTTGGTGTGCAAGTCCGCTAGGGACCATAAAAATAGGGGTATTATAACTACTCAAACTCAAGAAGGAAATAGAGCCTTCCTCATTAAACAAATCTCCTCTTGCTTCATCTCTAGCAACGCCACCCCTCTCCTGCCTCCATGCTACACACCACCACTACCTACCCACGCCGATGCCACCGCCGCCACCACCATACGCTACCATCACTACCACCCTAAGCCACCTCAACCAACCCTGCAGAAAGGATCCTAACATATGTCCTCACCAGGGCTAAGCTCCATGGTCAGAGAACTTCATGGATAGCTCAGTGGCCTTCACCACACATGTGACACCCAGCCCAATTTGGTTATGGCCCGATAGTGGTCCATGAGTGTCATGTGCACATGTTAGTACCACCTTACTAGTTGAGCAAGGAAGGAACCAGCTTATAAGCTTTTGTCTTCCAACCATATCACCTTCGGGATAACCTTTTACACATGAAGCAAGGACGAAAGTGTAAACAAGGTGATATGTGTAAGTGGGCTTGCCCATCGGATGGGCTAGGCTATGTGGTTTTGGAGGACGAAGTGTTACAACGTGCATGGGGTCTCTACCAAGTCTCTCCCTAACAACTCTCCGCATCTTGTTCATTGTGGAGAGCTTTTGGCTAAATCTAACGAGGACTACTTTTGGCCAGACCTAACAAGGACATGAGACCTATGGATATTCCCATGAAACTTAAGACTGAGGCGAGCTCGTTCCCATGTTTGCACAACTACATAAGTAAGAATTTGTTGCTGTCTAGGACATAATTAAGAATTTGTTTCTACCTAATGTTGGCACTTTTAATGTGCTTAGGGAATGATTTGACGATGCTATGAACCTTGGAGAGACTTCTTACATGGCCTTTTGTAACACATGGGATGTGGATGCACCATGCTCAAAACCTATCTTGGGGTACAAGATGATCAAAGCACATCATTTGGTTTCTGGGCATACCCAAAAAGTACTTCTTTGGGAAGGCCATAACTCCTTATTTATCCAGTACTTCACTCCTTCGTCTAAAAGAATACAATTCTAGCACAACAATACCAATATAAAGTATCTTGACTTTGACCAAATATAAATAAATATGATTAGATTTGTCATGAGATATATTCTTATACTGTACTTATTTGATGTCATAAATATTAATATTTTTACCTATACATTTAGTGGATAGAATGCACCTATAATTATATACTTTTTGTGGATAGAAGTAGTATAATTCATTGGGGGCATGATAAAACCTTTTGAAACCACTATAGCTAGTATATATTTTATTACAAGGAGTCCATTCGTTCCAAAAAGAATATAATCATAGGATTGGATTAAGTTAATTACTTTTTAAGTTTGATTAGTTTTGTAGAATGTAATGTCTAACATTTGTATCTCCAATTATCTTAATTATAAAAATATGTTAATCTAATGAGAATATCAAAGCAAATATGAAAAATCCTTCGACCATGATCTATGACTTCCTATACTTCCTAGCAGAGATTTTCTGTGGAGATCGGTAGTGCAACTTTTTTGCACTACATCGAGGAAATGGCTTTGGTGCCATTGGGTATGCTACTATAGCGACCCATCTCCTTCATCTATTTTCTATGTATGAATCCATGATTAGTATCGTGTTAGTTGTTTAGTTGACTACTAGACCACACATGTACCTTTCTGATGTCACAAACATGCTATTAATATTTTTTTGGATTAAATTAGTATAGAATTTGCCTAATTTTCTAACAATTTTAAAACCTGATAGGCATTTTTTGATAGCTGGCTTTGCGAACGAACTAAAACCGAATAGTTTTGAGGGCACACAATATAAGTGATGGCGTCATAGATGCATGTTATGGTTGGCCAATATGTATTGCTATTTTGTCAAACCTAGATTAGTAGGATCACATACTCCTAAAGAGGAGCGTGTGTTCCATGAAGATGATGTTAGAGGATTTGATCCCATTGTGTGAGGGCGGGAGCACGATGTAAGGATGAGGAGGAGGAGGAGGAGGAGGAGGAGAAGGAGAAGGATAAGGAGAAGGGAAGGAGGAGGAGGAGGAGGAGGAGAGGAGGAGGATGAGGAGAAGAAGAAGAGGAAGAAGAAGAAGAGGAAGAAGAAGAAGAGGAAGAGGAAGAAGAGGAAGAGGAAGAGGAAGAAGAAGAAGAGGAAGAAGAAGAGGAGGAGGAGGAGGAGAAGAAGAAGAAGAATAAGAAGAATAAGAATAAGAAGAATAAGAAGAATAAGAGGAATAAGAGGAAGAAGAAGAAGAAGAAGAAGAAGAAGAAGAAGAAGAAGAAGAAGAAGAAGAAGAAGAAGAAGAAGAAGAAGAGGAAGAAGAGGAAGAAGAGGAAGAAGAAGAAGAAGAAGAAGAAGAAGAAGAAGAAGAAGAAGAAGAAGAAGAAGAAGAAGAAGAAGAAGAAGAAGAAGAAGAAGAAGAAGAAGAAGAAGAAGAAGAAGAAGAAGAGGAAGAGGAAGAGGAAGAAGAAGAGGAAGAGGAAGAAGAAGAAGATGATGAAGAAGGAGGAGGAGGAGGATGAGGCAGAGAAGGAGGAGGAGGAGGTAGAGGACAAGGAGGAGGAGGAGGAGGAGAAGGACGAGTAGGAGGAGGGAGAGAATATGAGGAGATAATAAAGACTATATGCACCATGCAAGCAGATGACTAGATTAGGTCACTACTTTGTATACTATGTTTTCTTTATTCATTTCGTTTAGTTTTCTAACCAAACCATATATATGTGTGGACCTATAATCCAGAACACTCACATATTGTTTATATATATAGAGAGAGAGACTACATGTACACACCTACACCACTGATGGTAGCTAAGGTGCTTGTTGTATTGGCCTCTCACATGACAACCATGATAGCATGAATGACAATGTTTGTGCTACTAGTTGTTTAAAGTAAGGGGGATTCCCCGTTTCCATGTGTAGGTTAGCAGCCATCTTCTCCATCGCCTTTGCAAGGTCAGCCATCTTCCCCATCGCCCTTGCAAGGTGATCCTTGGTAGCAGCTTTTGCATCCATTGAACATTTCTGGCACTTCTGTTTTAGATTGTCTTCCACCATCATTCTATCTTGGTACAAGGGAGCAACAATGTCGTTGACAATTTTGACCACCTCAACATACTGGGCAATGGGTCTGTCAATGTCAACTCCTTGCTTCCTGACAACCACTTCATCTTCTGGTTTCTCCTTGGTCTTGCCCAGTGGATGTTCCCACTCTATGTGAACTGTGAATAACTCATCCTCATGGACTTGATCCATGTTGATGATGAAGTTGGCCACTGTGCCAGCAGACAGGGCACCGGCCTTGATAGAACAAGACTTGCTTGAATCGCCGATGGAAGCCCAATATGACCTGAATAGGTCGGATGATGACTCAATGGCGGATGACACCACACTGGAGTGCCTGCATTTTATGTGAATATTTGTATCAACAGCGATGATGGAGGTGATCTTGTTGATACATGCCACGAAGGCTTCGGTGAGCTTGTAGCTTTCATCATTCAGGATATCATAGATGCCGTTGCAGCTTCTTGCAATATGGTACATGGCCCACATGTTGTGCGTCTCATGGAAACCAAAGGCATGTGTAATGTACTTGTGGCTTAGAGTTTTGCCAAAGATGGAGTCATCGTCACGGTCGGAAATGACGATGATGAAGCCCATGCGGTGGTCATTCTCCTGCTCTCGCTGTTCATCCAATATCTACATATTCATGCACACAGAGATACAATGAATTAACAATCTCATAAATATATACAACCTTCAACACACGTGCATTATGGATACCGGAGACTTTGCTGTGATGCAAATTAAACTGCATCTACAGTCTAACTGGAGGATAACATGCATGCATGTAGGACATTTGAAAACAATATATATATAGTTGTTACCCATAGTTGCTTGAGGTAATCATCGATGCATATATAGCTATAGATGTGCTCGTAAACCACCATGGCGATCAGGTTAGTGCTATTCAAACATATGATTACTAATAAGGTGGCATTTGAAACGAGTAATCACCTCCCATCCTAGATAAGAAGCATGGTCCATCATTAACTCATAAAATTTGTGGTGTCGACTCCACCGATCATGTTTATACTAATCATTAATTGATGATCTTAATGTTGGGCAATTTGGCTCACAAGAAATGATTTTGTTTTTAACAAATGTCAAAAACAAACTTTCTTGCAGATACTTTTCTAGGGGACATATTAGCTCCAATTCTAGACTCAATTACAGCACTTGGATGAGCATAAGACTTCCATTATGTATGCATGCAGGCTTTTCAAGTCTAGTACCATGTTTCTATTTGCTTCTCATGGGTGTAGTTTCATTTATCATCTTGGACATCAAAAGTGGTTCACTGGTTTTTCATTTTGGCATGTTTGTAATAATTGGTCAGATTCTTCCTCCTAGAGTAATGATAAAGCCAGAACTTTTGTTTCTATTAGCTAGAAACAATTCAGAACACACACCACTAGTGAGCCACGCTACGACACTACTATCCCATGTGCTGAGAGAAGATATATCAGGGTTCCAACACTTGTACAAATTAAAGAAACTATTGGCGGTGATAGTAATACAAAATATTTCTACATGTTGCTAATGTGAACAAAAAAGACTAGAAAATTTTAACTTTATTGTGATAATAATAAGGAGAGAATAAGATCTCAAAGGGCTTATTACGTCATTAAAGAGCGTTTTGGGCCACCAAACTCCAATGGTCAACCTTTTTTTACAATGGATGAATCTCAATTATTCTCAACGGCCAATATATATATATATATATATATATATATATATATATATATATCCATCTGGATTTTTGTTTACTGAATGAAATAAATCTTGGTAGGAATGTCTACTAATGTTACATTTTGAGTTTGGTCAGAGGTAGTTAGGAGGGAATGCTAGTTTGGAGGAATGAGTTTAGAATTTTTTTGTTTGTTTTGTGTGGGTGTGAGTTTTGGTAGGATGAGGAATGAGAGTTTAGGAGGTCAACTCCTACCATTCACTTCCAAGGGTGAGATGTGGCAATTGAGTAGGAATTACGCTTTTAGTGCAAGATAAATGCTTCATTACTATTCATCATGACTTGTTTCCTTTCTTAAATCAAACAAGGGACTGAGACTAAAAATCAAATGGGAGAAGTCAACTTTTGACCATCAAACTATCACTAGAGCTTGATTTTAGCCATGGAACTCGATCAAAAACTAGAAATCTTCGACCATCTAACTATCAAACCGTTCACATTTGTCTATGTAGCTATTTTAATGGATGGTTTTACGGATGTGGCAGCACATGGCAATTGGACCCACTTGTCATCTTTCTTTTTTCTCTTTTCTTTCCTCTCCTTTTCATTCCCCTTTTCATCCTCCCTGAAGCTCCCACTGCTGCTCCTAAGCTTCATCTACCTCCCCCCAGCCATCACTGATGCACCACTAGATCCTCCTCCCCACTCTGCCTCCCCTGCTTGCCACTGTGTGGATCAAAAAGTTGGCCCTCGAATCGAAGCTTGGTCGCACCAACTACGCAACCATGTCGATGCCGCTCTTGTGGGATGGCCCGTGGGGAGATCTAGGGTGGAGGCGTATTGGTGCTGATAGTGAGGGAGAGGAGGGGAGGTGGTGGTTGTGAGTTAAGGGGTGGGCTGCAGTCTAGTACACAAAGAGGATGAATGGTCAATGTAATGGACTATGACAACCATGGATTGGTCCACATTAGGGGAAAGAGAAAGGAGCATGAGATGAGGAGGAAGGATGGAGAAGATATTGTTGAAATGAGGGCACAACTACCGCTCATTGTCCATGACAGCAAAATCTCCAATCAAAATTACTAGATGGTCATGTATGAATGGACTCAATAGTTGGATGGCCGAAGATTTCTCATTTTTGACATACTACAGAAATGATTTTTTTAAAAATGCCTCCATTTTTTGATAGATGCAGCCCTATCAAGAACCATCTCAAAAAGTGATTTCTTAGCTAGCTTGCCTCTAGAAATTGATTTTAGATGTGGCTAGAAAATCCAGCACCCTATTCCCTCTATTTTTAGAGGCGACTGGAAAACTGAATTGACTCTACAGGTTTCATTTCTAGAGGTGGCTAGATTTCCACCCGCCTCTAGAAATGGAGGCATTTCTAGAGGTGGCGAGAAATTTGACCCTAACTTTTCTAAATTCCAAATAAAGTAGGATGGAGATGCACTTCATATAAAAATTCAAGACTTTTCCAATTTACAAAGAAAGTCAGATGACGATGAACTTTATGTCAAAATTGTAGTACTCCAAGAGATGTGAAACTTTTGTTTGAAATTATTCAAGTCACAAAAATTGTGTTTTAAATTTTCATAATTTGAAATTTTATTTTATTTTTAAATGACCTCATATGGAGAAATATGGTCTAAACTGAAGTTGTAGTACTTGAAGAAATTATAACTTTGTAATTGACTAATTTTCCATTTGAAATCATTTATTGCCTAGAGATTCTGTTTTTATTTTTTCATATTTTGAAATTCATTTTTAATTTTTTTCAAATGACCATCGGTGGAGAAACAACCTAAACCAAAGTTGTATTACTCAGAGAGATCTGCAACCTTTCAGTGGATGCAAAAGGATTGTACCAGTCACTTGGTCATAACTGACTTTGAGGCGGAGAGGTAAGGAAGGAATGTGCAAGGCTTAAAGTTGTGACTTCAATCCCATGTGGCTGCACAAGCACTAAAAATGATTTCTAGATACATGAGTAAAGATGGCCGGTGGGCTAAGCAGTAGCTGCTAAAAAACCATTTTATCCACATCTAAAAATGCTTTACATAGTAGTGTGAATTTCATGGCTAAAATCAAACTTTGGCGATGGTTTGATGGTCAAATTTGGACTTCTCCCAAATCAGATTCACATCTAAATTTCTTCTAAATGCATCTAGGCCCCAATTATGACTTTATTGTTTTAGTGATTGACGAATACAAGTGCTTGTGACTAACTTGTGCTTTGTAGCATTTATAATCACATTGCTTACTCAGTTGCTGGCCACATGATTTTCTTGGGATGAAGGATGATTTGGGTTGACGGCATATATGGAGCAAATGATACTCACAATGACTAACGACTCTATGGGGTCAAGTGCAAGCTTAGTGCTCAAAGGTACTTTACAACGTTGAGTGTATAGGTATTGGTTTTTCTTTAGCCATGCTATTAGAGGGAGTCCAAGACATGCAACTTGATGGAGGACCATGTTGAGGAATATGTATATGCACAAGAGGCATACACTCATCAAGTTGGTGCAAAATAGCCCCGTTGGATAGATTTTAAGTCAGGGATCTCAAAGACGTTGAATTGGATGAGACCTAATCTAAAACTAGCTCAAAAACATGCATTAGAGTGTGAACCCGATTATCAGGACCCTCCTAAGGGAACATCCGATGAAACTATACGCAGTTTGGTTTTGAACTTGACCTTAGTACTGAGTGGTTACTGTATGATCTAGTAGTGACTTTGTGCCTCTTGACGAATCATCCAGAGGCCCAGTTTTGACTTTCTATCAAGTGTTCGACCCAACAATGTTCACCATATGATCCGAATGGAAATTCGTTACACTCGGTGGATCATTCGGTGAGGACTGACTTGATTGTGTGGAAGTTCCTAGTTACTGGTGTCTACCACATGATCTGGTAGAGACATGGTGACTCTCGGCAAAACATTTGGTTATAGTGCCCTCAACTATATATGTGTTGAGTTGTTGAAGTCACTCGGTTGGACTACATGATCCGGTGGTGGCTTTGTGGCACCCATTAGATCATTCGATGAAGCATATTCCTTTGTGACCGTTGAAAAACTAGCTTGTAC
Organism: Miscanthus lutarioriparius; assembly: GCA_904845875.1. Taxonomy (NCBI): domain Eukaryota; kingdom Viridiplantae; phylum Streptophyta; class Magnoliopsida; order Poales; family Poaceae; genus Miscanthus; species Miscanthus lutarioriparius. The sequence goes on along the minus strand of CAJGYO010000012.1, from coordinate 75,230,628 downwards.
AAGATCATCTTATGATCTAGTGCGCATGTGTGGCCTCAACTAATCATCTGGTGATGTCTGTGTCTGCAAACTTGTTTTTCAATGACTAGCTAGACTTCACACCCTATATATGTGTTTCCTCTAGCTCATTTGGAGCCGCTCTTTTAGCCCAGGTGACCAGGACATATATAGAGGGTTTATGAAGTGCATGTGAGCCATCGAAGCCTAGATTACAACTTGTGACTCTGTGCCTTGTGTGAATTCAATTTTCTTGGATTGGATTTCATCAAGGTGCTATTGAAGGTTGTTACTTTGATGTTTTCTAGCACCTGGATGGCACGGTGGAGGACTAGGTGACCTTGCCAATGGAGTTTCTTGTTGGAAGGCTCATCAGAGTTGCTCATGGTTTGAAACCGAACGTTTTAGAGTGGAGAATGGGGTATTCACTAGTGGACAGTTGAGGCTTTGTGACACAAGGGAACAAAACCATGTATTTGCATGTGATTCTTGTGTGTTTCAATGTGGATTAGGGGTTGTGGCTGTTAGTTGATCTCCACCAATAGGCCCAACGGCCTATTGGGCCCTTGTCTCTGCTCCCTGATCGGGGGAGCCCAACCCTAACTGGTTGGTGGGCCCCTGTCGCACAGCACATATATATAGTGGAGTGGGGAACTGGGCTCAGGGAACGAGTTGATCGGAGCCGCCACACCCACCTAAAGAAAACCCTAATCCGATCCTAAAGAGTGCTGCCAGCGATGGGATGTGCCCCACCACCACCGTCGCTCCCCTGCAGGGTCTCCACTGTTCCACAGCATCGCCACCACCTCGCCTCCTCACCACCGTGTCGAGCACCGGCTTCTGGGAGGCTGCAGCAATGCGTGCAGAGGAACCCAAACAGGAGTCTTACTACGGATCTATAGTTACACACAGAGAGGTACATACACATCGATCGTAACAATGGTATTTTAATGATTTACGCATTGATTCTACTTCTGCCCAACGGTGATGTAGAATTAGTGTATAAGAAAAGTTGATAATGTTAATGATTTATGCATTATTTCTACTTCTGCCCAACGGTGATGTAGAATTAGTGTATAAGAAAAGTTGATAAAGTTAAAGATTTATGCATTAATTCTATTTCTGCCCAATGGTGATGTAGAATTAGTGTATAAGAATAATTGTATGTTTTGTTTTTTACCAACGTTGGAATCAAGGCATGCAAATGGTGTTATTTTTATGTTAAGAAAAGTTTTGACCTGGTTTTCATCTTGTCTAAGGTGGACTGGGTAGTCACCTCACCGTGTTCCACTGAGTTTGTGGCACGGGTGAGGGAGACAAAAGAGAATAATGCCACTTGGGCAACTAAAGAGAGGGATTTTGAATCTCAAAAGATATCCTATGACTCCTTGGGCATAGGAAATGAATCACTACCAACACGAAAAAGTTTGGCTATGATAAAGAACATGATTGAACCTGCAATTGTGGGCTCAATCCCAGAATGTGACACGGTCACCGAGTACCTCGATAGAATAAAGAGTCAGTTCACTGGCTCTTCAAAGACATATGCCACTTAGCTGATAAAGCAGCTGGTCACAGAGTGTTAATCTAGAAAAGGTGGCATAAGAGAGCTCACGATGCGTTGTCGAAATTATGGCACTATCGTTTAGGCCATATTTCGAGGGGGAGAATAGAAAGACAAGTTAAGAATGATATTCTTCCTCCATTAGAGCTCTCAGATTAAGTTTAACGCAGAAAATGCATAAAAGAAAAGTATATAAAGAAGATTAAGAAAGATGACAAACGAAGCGCAGAAATCTTATAGATTATTCACACAGACATCTGTGGTCAGTTTCCTGTAAAGAGTGTGGATGGTAATGATTCGTTCATAACATTCACATATGAGTACTCCCATTATGGCTATATTTATCCAATCAAAGAAAGAAAAGATGTACTGGATAAATTCAAGATATTAAAGATTAAGATAGTCAGGTCTGACCGTGGGGGAGTACTGCGGTCGGCATACCCTAAAAGAATGGCATAGTAGCCCAGTATTCTATACCGGGTGAACATCAGCAGAATAGAGTAGCTAAAAGAATCAATCGCACCCTGATGGATATGGTGGACAGTATGATAAGTTACTCCACCTTACAGTTGAGCCTGTGGATGGAGGCGTTGAAAACGGCCATTCATATTCTCAATAAAGTATCAAGAAAGTCAGTGCCCAAAACACCGTATGAGTTGTGGACAGAAAGAGTACTCTCACTAAACACTTGAGTGTGTGGGGGAGCCCTGCTGAGGCTAAAGTATTTAACCCAAACATTGGGAAACTGGATCCCAAAATAGTAAGTTGTCATTTCATTGGCTACAAAGAAAAGTCAAAAGGTTTGCGTTTCTACTATCTAGAGTGACATACAAAGTTTGTAGAAATGAGACACGCTGTTTTCCTAGAGGATGAAAAGATGAGGGAGAGCATGGTAGCTCGAGAAATTGACCTTGAAGTGAAGCAGGTGTATGCGCCCACTCCAATGATTCATGAGCCATTTTTCTCACTACCTGCTATAGCTGCACTGATAGTGCTAGATACTGTGGTGCCAGCACCTGTTGTTATCCCACCTGTGGTAAAAATGAATGACGATGAAGAACCTGTTCCTCAGGATCCTATAGAACCTATTGCCACACATAAGGGGGAGCAACAACAGCCTCAAATAGAAGATGTGCCAAATGTGAAGGCCCCTAGAAGGTCTGAAAGAGTTAGTAAATCAGCTATTCCTGCTGATTATGAAGTGTACAACACTAAGAAATTTCAAATAGAGGATGATCCCACCTCATTTGAATAAGCCATGAAAAGTAATCATTCATCAAAGTGGCTTGAGGCCATAGAAGATGAAATGAAATCAATGAATGTCAATATAGTTTGGGACCTGGAAATAATTCCTAAAGGAGCCAAAACAGTAGGCTGTAAATGGGTCTACAGAACAAAACTTGACTCTCAAGGGAATATAGAGACATATAAAGCATGACTTGTGGCAAAAGGCTTTATGCAAAGAGAAGGGATTGATTACAATGAGACATTTTCTCCAGTCTCATGTAAAGTTTCTTTCAGAATCATAATGGCATTAGTGGCACATTACGATTAAGAATTATATCATATGGATGTAAAGACGGCATTTCTCAACAGAGACTTGGAGGAAAATGTTTACATGGCACAACCGAAAGGTTTTGTCATGGAAGAAAAAGAACGAATGGGATGCCGCCTAAAGAAATCCATTTATGGATTAAAGCAAGCTTCAAGACAGTGGGACTTGAAGTTTGATCAGTCAATAAAGAATTTTGGGTTTTAAAAGAGAATGTAGAGGACAATTGTGTCTATGCAAAGTTTAAGAATGGGAAGTTTATCTTCCTTGTCCTGTATGTAGATGATATCTTACTTGCTAGTAGTGATGTCAGTCTACTATAGGAGACAAAGAAGTTTTGTCCTCAAAACTTGATATGAAAAATCTTGGCGAAGCCTCGTTCGTTCTAGGGATCGAGATTCACCGAGATAGAAGAAAAGGGTATAATAACTGTCACAAAAGGCATACATGGAAAAGATTTTAAAGAAATTCAGTATGCACAAATATAGTCCCTCACCTGCTCCTATAGTCAAGGGCGACAGATACAGAGATTTTAAACGCCCCAGGAACTAATATGAGCTCAATCGATAAAGTAAAAGTGGTTCCATATGCTTCAGCTGTCGAAAACTTGCAACATGCTCAAGTATGTACGCGCCCTGACCCTGTTACCGGGTTTTACTTGGTAGATTCCAGAGTAATTCTAGAATAGAACACTGAAATTAGTAAAAAAAAGTCTTGCATTATTTGCAAGGAACGAAATGCCTCATGATGACATATAGAAGATCTGATTCACTCCACATGGTGGGATATTCAGATTCTGATTATGCGAGAGTGAATGCATATCTAGACGTGGATTTTCTATCATCTCGCAAATGGGAGCTATTTCATGGAAAAGCTCAAAGTAAACTATCACTACATCGTCCACAATGTATGACAGTTTGTAGCGTGTTATGAGGCAACGGGCAGGTGAACTAACTAACGAAGTTCATACCTGGTTTGAAGGTGGTTGACGACATCTATAGACCATTAAAGTTATACTGCGATTATAATCTAGCAGTAAAAGATGCTCACAACATAAGTCAAGTGGTGCTGCCAAACACATTGACATAGAGTATTATGTTGTGAAAGATAAAGTCCGGAATCAAGTCATAAGTCTTGAGCATATAAGAACAGAAATGATGCTCGTGGATCCGCTTACAAAAGGCTTACCACCCAATATGTTCAGAGGACATGGTGTTCAGAGAACATGTAGCTAGCTTGGGTTTAAGGGAAAGCCTAAAATATTCCTGGACAAAAGAAGGCCCAAAGATAAGTATCTATTTCAGAACAGAGTAGTGAGTTGTAGCTGTTAAGTCTATCGGCAATGGACCATGACAATGAGACATGCTCTATGAGCTAATCTGTAATGGAATGAACAAAAGTAAATGATATGAAAGTGAAAGATAGAATGAGATCAAGGGGGAGAATGTTAGTTGATCTCTACCAATAGGCCCAACGGCCTATTGAGCCCTTGTCTCTGCTCTCTGATCGGGGGAGCCCAACCCTAACTGGTTGGTGGGCCCCTATCGCACAGCACATATATAAAGTGGAGTGGGGAACTGGGCTCAGGGTACGAGGTTGACCGGAGCCGCCACACCCACCTAAAGAAAACCCTAATCCGATCCTAAAGTCTTTGCCCAATGACGGGATGTGCCCCACCACCGCCGCGCGCCCCCTGCAGGTCTCCACTGCTCCACAAGATCACCACCATCTCGCCTCCTCACCACCGTGTCGAGCACCGGGCTGGGAGGCTGCAGCAAAGGCGTCTGCAGAGGAACCCAACAGGAGTCTTACTACAGATCTCTGATTACACATACAGAGGTACATACACATCGATCCCTAACAGTGGCAACAACCCTGTACAACTGATAAAAATTTGATTGTCTGTGTACCTCTCTTTACTTCTTGTATTAATTACTTCATGTCTTAGTTTTGTGCTTTACTTGTTGTGTGCAAGTTCTTTTGGCTGACATTAGGTTTGCTGTTTGCATCCAAGGACCTTATTCATAGACTGAATCTTGCTAAGGACTTGTTTAGTTTGATAGACCTAAAGACTCATTAGTGTGTTCTTTTTAGTCTTAGGTACTTCCATGCAAGTTGGTGAAATAATTCTTGGAGAGGCTAAGATTGTGACACTTTAAATTTCTAGAGCTCAATTCACTCCTCCCTCTTTGGTCATTTGGTCCTAACACCCTCCATCAACTCCCACAAGTAATTTCGAAAACCCTTCCCACACAGTTTCCTAATGTACTGTAAATGTATGTAATGAGACTAATTTTTCACACGGAAATGCAATAAGCTAGGCTCCGAATCAGATGGCTTTTAGACAGAATTTTATTAGTAGTTTGGAAGGTTTCAAACTTTTAACTGACGATGTTGCTGTTCTACTACTTCCGTAAGTGCGAGCACCTCTTACTTTTTTGAAATTTTGGAATCATTACTCTACCACAGAACTGCAAGCAATGAAAACAAATTCAACAGTAATAGTAGTAAGTAGTTCTTGTCCAGTATACCTCCACGGCATGAATCAATGCCTTCGATAGCGGGGTGCTGCCACCGGCGTCACCCGAATTCACTGTCATGGAGGCTTTGTCTTGGCCTTCGGCTGACGTCGATGAGTTGAGGGTGCAGTTGAGCCAAGTTCTTATGAGCTTCATGGCCTTTTTTGACTGCTCCCTGCAGTGCGAGCTCGAGGCCTGCAGCAAGGAAGTAGTGTTAATAGCATGCTGCAAAAAGGTCAAAGTTAGCTTTTTGTTTTTCCCTAAGCTACAAATTTGTTGTTTCAAATAAGCTCTTAAGACTTATTAAGCATTTTTGCTGAGGTATAAACTTTCTTACTTAATATCCGAATCGTGCATAAATGACAAACTCACTACATGCTATGTTGTACACTAAGGGTGTGTTTGGTTTGAGAAAAGATGTGGTCCATCACCTACGTACTCATTCCTCACTTTTTCGTTTGGTTTGTTGAATGAAATAGGTTAATGCGTCATCATCCTATTCCGCTAGCTAATAATTTGTGCTAGTACGAGGAATAGAGTCATTCCGCTAAATTTGAGGAATAAACTCATGATGCACCACCCATCTAAGATTGAGCGGCTCCTCGAACCAAATACCCTATAAATGTTAGACCCATAACTCTGCATGGGTCGTCTCTCCTCATCTCTGTAGTGGGTCTCATCAAAAAAAAAAATTGGTTTATTGATTGTAACATGGGAGCCAGCAGCGATAAATTTGATGAGTTGAAAATACCAACCAGGAAGATCAGCAACAACCAGGAAAGTTGGGACCTATGGTGAACCATTTTGCAGGTCCATCACATCGAACTGCAAACTAATAGTATGGTACCTAGGCAAAGACAATACTCCTGATCAAATTTTATAGACATATTTAACATTTTGTTTTGCATTTATTATGTCTGTAGTGGATGTAACTGAATTATTATCTCTTACAGCCTGTTGGGACATGCCATATTTATATGGGTCAAGTCCCCTAGAAGAAACTCAACTAGCCCCATTGGAGTGGCATGTAAAACTCACCCCACCGGGGTCGTTTGTAAATTTTCGCTTGCCTATATAATGCCAAGAACATGAGGGTAAAGGGGGCTTTCTCCTCTCTCCTCTATTTTTTCGCAAACCCTAGCCGCCGCCTCACTCTCCCCTCCTGTGTGTTGGAGCCTTCGTCGGTAGGCCTTCTCCCGTCAGCCTTCTTTGGGAGCCTTCTCCCACCGGCCTCCCTCGGGAGCCTTCTCCCGCCAAGCCTTCGTCGGGCGGCCTTCTCCCGTTGACCTTCTCCAGCCAAGCCTTCGTTAGAGCCTTCTCCCGCCGGGCCTTCAACGCCAACCTTCTCCGTTCGGGCCTTCGTCGCCAGCCTTCTCCGCCCGGGCCTTCATCAGAGCCTTCACCGGCCGGGCCTTCGTCACAGCCTTCTCCGGCCAGGCCTTCATCGGCAGACCTTCTCCGCACCAAAGAGCCTCCACCTCTCCAACCTGTTCGGGATGCTTGTCCCAACATTATCGCCGACCGTGCTCGGCACGAATAATTTTTTTGAGAGTGAAGGTTTGATCCTACGAAAACCCCCGAGGAAAGGTAAGATCCTCGGGGCGAAGGTATGATCTCCTTAAACCTTACTAGATAGCGGAGGTGATAGCTTCGGATAAAACCTTTCCAACCTATTTCAAATATATATAGAAAAAAATAATGTAAAACATGTAAGAAAATATAAATTAAAAAAAATTAGAGCCTTCGGCCCACCTTTAAAAAATTACACTGGCTCTCAAGCCTTCGGCACTTATTTAAAAGAAAAAAAATATATATATATAAACAGCCTTCGTCAAAAAATTTTCACAGCCATCACTAAACAAAAGATAGTGGGGAGTTTTGTTGCGAAGGCTAACCAACAAGCCAGATTAGCACTTGTGCTTCTGTTATGCAGGTCGTCGGTTACTTTGATAGCCTGGGCCTTCGTTTTGGTGGAAGATGGGAATATGGAATCTCAGAAGTTGAAACTCAATTTTCTTTTGGGGCCTTCGCAACCTACGGACCTCAAGATTATTTTCTAGTTTCTCGGATTTCTCCTAGACACGAGAACGAAGCCCAGCCAAGCTTTCGACAATGCTCCGAATGAGAACAACCGCCTTCGTCAACAGCCTTCATAAGTGAAGCCAAAAGTCTAGATTTTTCTTAGAACACCCTTCGTCAGTAAAGACGAAAATTGGGTTCTTTCTCAGAGCATCAGCCTTCGAGCAGTTTCATCAGCCTTCGCCTGAGAAGCCGAAAATTATGTTTTTCTTTGAGCATCAACCTTCGATCAGTTTTATCAGCCTTCGACATTGAAGCCAAAAATTGGTTTTCTCGGAGCATTAGCCTTCGATCAGCTTTACCCGCCTTCATCAAAAAAGCCAGAAAACTTAACAACAATAGTCTTTGTGAGCAGCCTTCGCTAGTGAAGCTAGCCTTCTTCAGCAACCTTCATCACCAGAGCTAAGGTTTGAACCTGTTAGAACCTCAAGGGAAGGTAAGAACCTCCGAGGAAGGTAAGATTTCATGGCTAGCTGACAGAGATGACAGCTTTGATAAAACCTCATCAACTTTTTTAAACCCAAGGTCGAACAAGCCTTCGGCAATATCAACTTTTTTCAAAAAAAAAAGTATTATTAAAACTCAAACAAGCCTTCGGCAATGTCAATTGTTTTCCAGTATAAAAAAACGTTTTTTCCCCAATGGAAGCATATCTAAGCCTTCGGCCGTACAATCTTTGTCAAAAAATAATAATAATAACAACAATAAAAAATTGTTTCTCGATTTGATAAGCTTTGTTGGTCTGAAAAAACTAACGCAGCACCCTGAGCACCTCGGGACGTCCGACACGACAATTACAAAGCTAACCAACGGAACTTGCAAGGTTTTGTGTTTGGCATGTGCAGGTCGTTACTGGAGCTCGCCATATGAAAGCCACGGGTTTCCTTGGAAGCCGGTCCCTTTTTCTTTTCTTGCGAAGGCCTATTTTCCCGCGCAAATTCATCTGCCAGGTATTTCTCTGGGTTAAGCCATCATGAGCCTCCGGGAAATCTCTAGTGTCTCTCTGGGCCTCTTTGGAAATTTTCTATCACCTTCGGCACTCAAGTCACAATGAAGCCTTGAGTCTGCGGAAATAAAGATATAAGCCTTGGGTTTGAATTTTCGGGATACATCTCCTGAAGGTTGGAACTACGGGTTGGATTTCTGGACTCAATCTCATTTCGGAACTGATCTCCCTTTTCTAAAAGCTGCACCATCCGACACATAAGATAAGTATCCCTTACTACTTCGTCGCTAGACTAACTGCTCCCATATCAAACACCAACCTTTTTATATATACGTCAAAGTGGTTTCTTGCAGGAACTTATCACTTGACTAAGGTAATAACAGTACCTTAGCCTAAAGCATTCGCACCTTGCACATATCTATAATAGATTGATCTCCACCAGTTGGCCCAACGGTCCATTGGGCCCATCATCCGTGCCCTGATCGGGGGCGCCCAGCCGTTCTCCTGGCTGATGGGCCCCCGTCGCGCAGCGCTATAAAGAGGAAGGTGGGGGCCGGGGCGCAAGGTATCAGATTCACCGCAGCCGCCAGCGTCCCACCATGTCCTCACCCTAGTCCGATCGTGAGGGTGCGCTGTGAGCGACGGGAAGCTCCACTGCCTTCACCGCTGCCTCCAAACCGCGCCTGCACTCCTGCCTTCTTCGAGACCCTAGCGAGCCCATCAAGCTACTGCTACTTCCTCGCCGGCGCCATGGTCGCGACTTCACTGGGCGAGGTACATCATCAAGTTCTCTATCTAAGTTAAGTCATTGCCCACTAGATCTGCACCTAGAGGTCCTACAAATGCTATCAATGGTATCAGAACCAGGTTTCTTGTAGTGTGTAGATCAAATCTGGGGTAGAAAAGTGAATAGAAATGTAGTGCCCACTTCAGTGATTCAAAACAGCGAACTTCTCAATACCTGTTGATGTTGTATGACTTATACAACACCTGTTGTTGGCTCTTCGAAAAAGATGAATAATATAAATAAGGATCGTGTGATACAAGAGCCTGTAGAATCAATTACCTTTTGGCAATGAAGAGCTACAACAGCCCCACACGAAAGTGCCAGTAGCTGAGGCCCCAGAAGGTCTCAAAGAATTAGTAAACTAGTTTTCTGATGACTATGAAGTCTATATTAGTGAAGAAATTCAAATGGAGGGTGATCCCACCTCATTTGAAGAAGCCATGAGAAGCGTTTACTCTTTTGAATGGCAAGAAGCTATGAAAGTTGAAATAAATTCGACGAATACCAACAATGTTTGGGACTTAGAAGAAATTCCTAATTGAGCCAAAACAGTAGGCTGTGAAAGGATCTACAAGATAAAATGTGACTCCTAAGAGAATGTGGAAAGATATAAAGTATGACTTGTAGCAAAATGCTTTACGCAAAGATAATGAATAGATTACGATGAGAGTTTTATCTTCAGTCTCATCCAAGGACTCTTTTAGAATCATAATGGTGTTATTAGCACATTACGATTTAGAGTTACATCAGATGGATGTAAAGACGGTATTCCTCAACGGGGATTTGTATGAAAAACGTTTACATGGCACAACCCAAATGTTTTGTCATGGAAGAAAAAGAATGTATGGGATGCCGCCTGTAGAAATCTATTTATGGGTTAAAACAAATCTCTAGACAGTAGTATTTGAAGTTGATGAAACGATAAGAAAGTTTAGATTTAAAGAAAATAAGGACAATAGCGTTTATACGAAGTTCAAGAATGGAAAATTCTTTTTCCACATCCTGTGTATAGATAACATCCTACTCACTAGTAGTATTGTTAATCTGTCATTGGAGAAGAAGAAGTCTTTGTCCTCAAGTTTCAATGTGAATGATCTTGGTGAAGCCTCATTGGTTTTAGGAATTAAAATTCACCGAGATAGATGAAAAGGGGTACTAGGACTATCGCAAAGGCATACTTAAAAAAGATTCTAAAGAAATAAAGTATCCATACGAGTAAACCTACGCCTGCTCCTATAGTCAAGGATAATAGATTTGGGAACTTTTAGTGTTCCAGTAACCAATATGAGATCGATCAAATGAATATGGTTCTATATGCTTTAGCTGTTGGAAGCTTAATGAATGTACAAGTAAGAACTTACCCTAACGTAGCTTGCATATCCGGGATATTTTGGCAGAAGTCCAGTCCAGATATAGATCACTAGAATGGAGTTAAGAATGTCTTGCAATTTTTGTAAAGTATCATTTGCCTCATGCTGAGTAAGAAAGAACAAGTACTCTCAAATATTTGTGGGTACAAATGTTAAGTTTTGGCGAGATGTGTAATGAAATCCATAGTAGTGGCTAACACTCGTAGTTGGAGTATTATTATAGAAAAGCTCCAATGAAATAATTGTGGTGTCAACAATGATGCACACCATAGTATAGCTTGTTATGAGGCCTCAGGAACAGGCAAAAGTGGTTAAGGGAATATATACCCGGATTTAACAATGATAGTCAACAACAATAACCATTTAAAGTAGTTAACTCCTAAGACAACAGGTCAAGTGTGCTGCCAAACATATTAACATTAAGTTATATGTTGTAAAGGAGAAAATCTAGAATTATTTTGAAAGCATTGAGTATATAAATACCAAGCAAGTACTTGTAAATCCACTTATCAAAGGCTAACCACCTAGTGCGTTCAGAGAACACATAGTTGACATGGGTTTACGGGAAAGCCTATGATTTCTGGATACTAAGGGCCTAGTTGAGAATCTGTTTCAAAACAGAGAGGTGCATTGTAGCTGTTTAATATAATGGCAACTGGCCATGACGATGAGGCACGCTCTATGCACTGATCTGCGATGGAATGGCAACTGGCCATGACGATGAGGCACGCTCTATGCACTGATCTGCGATGGAATGGGAAAAAGATAAAGTAAGTTAAGTTTAAGTCATAAGGTGAGATCAAAGGGGGCAATGTTAGATTGATCTCCACCAGTTGGCCCAATGGCCAATTGGGCCCTTGATCCGTGCCCTGATCAGGGGCGCCCAGCCGTTCTCCTAGCTGATGGGCCTCCATCGTGCAGCGCTATAATGAGGAAGGTGGGGGCCAGGGCGCAGAGTACGAGGTTCACCGCAGCCGCCAGCGCCCCGCCATGTCCTAACCCTAGTCCGATCGTGAGGGTGCGCTGTGAGCGATGGGAAGCTCCACTGCCTTCATCGCTGCCTCCAAACCGCGCCTGCACTCCTGCCTTCTTCGAGACCCTAGCGGGCGCGTCAAGCTACTGCTACTTCCTCGCTGGCGCCATGGCCGCGACTTCACTAGGCGAGGTACATCATCAAGTTCCCTATCTAAGTTAAGTCATTACCCAGTAGATCTGCACCTAGAGGTCCTACAAATGCTATCAATCTAACATGTGCTTTGCAATCTCTTAACCTTCGTTTTCACAATTATATGACTATTATTGCACATATATATATATATCAACCACTAACCTTTTTACTTGTGTTGAAAGCACCCTGTTGCAGGAATCAAACCAGCACAAGTGAGTATCTCTCACCAGTTTATAAATTCTCACCAGCTTATACTGACTAATAATCTTTGCTCTTGTGATTTATCTTGTCACAATTTTGTTTAACCTCCATCTCTCGAGGCAATTTTCAAAAATTAACCTCCGCATAAAACTTGTTACCAATGTGACCAAGAAAGTTGTCGCGACCTTCGCCACACCCAAACGCATGGCCTAAGTGGCTATACATGCTTGGCCCTAACCTGGCTAACTTAAAACATTTTTTTAATTTTTATTGAATCTCTTTTTGTTACTAACATTAAGGTCAGCACCACTGTAAGTATCTCTTATTCTTTCAAGCTAACCCTCCCTAGAGTATATTTTCTTCGTTGTATGCACGTTTTTTATAATCTCAAGATACATAGTTTATATTAGATAGTAGCCCCCCATGAAATTCAGCCTTCGTTAGTCGACGGCCTTCGTCAGCTATCAGCCTTCGTTAGTCAACGGCCTTCGTCAGCTATCAGCCTTTGTCAGTCAACGGCCTTTGTTAGCTATCAGCCTTCGTCAATCAATGGCCTATGTCAGCTATCAGCCTTCATCAGTCAATGGCCTTGGTCAGTTATCAGCATTCGTCACTCAACAGCCTTCGTCAGTTATCACTCTTCGTAGTCAGTGACTTTCTCCAGTCAGTGGCTTTGCCTTCATCAATCAGTAATCTTCATCAGTTATTGGCCTTCATTACTCAGTGACCTTCGCTAGTCTGTGACCTTAGCCAGTCAATGACTTCGCCTTCATTAATCAGTAATCTTCATCAATTATTGGCCTTCATCAGTCAGTGACCTTCGCCAGTCAGTGACCTTAGCCAGGCAGTGGCTTTGCCTTCATCAATCAGTGATCTTCATCAGTTATTGGCCTTCGTCAGTCAGTGACCTTCGCTAGTCAGTGGCTTTGCCTTCATCAAGCAGTGGTCTTCATCAGTTGTTGGTCTTCGTCACTCAGTGGTCTTGGTCAATCATTTGCCTTCGCCAGTCAGTACTCTCCATCAATCAAGTGGTTCTCATGAAACATTCAACCTTCATCAGATATCTTAGTGATCCTCTATGTGTCAATGATTTTTTTAGTCAACAACCTTCGTCTATCAGCAGCCTTCGTCAGTTATTGGCATGCGTTAGTCATTGCCTTTCATCATTTGTTAGTAGCCCTCATCTATCAATGGTTTTCAGCAGCCTTCGTCAGTTATCAGCCTTCGTCAATCAATAGCCTTCGTCGGCCAGCAGCCTTCGTCAGTCATTGACCTTTGTCAGCCAGCAGCCTTCGCTGTCAGCGGCCTTCATCACTTATTGTCCTTCGTTAGTTGGTGGCCTTCGCCATTCAGCGGCCTTCGTCATTTGACAGCCTTCGTCATTCAGCAACCTTCGTCTATCTGTAGCCTTCGTATTCAGCAACCTTCATCAATTGGTAGCCTTCATCATTCAACAGCCTTTGAGCCAGCAGCCTCCATTAGAGATCGACTTTCGATAGCCACCAAACCTTTGAACCCACAAACACTAACAAGTTTTTCTCTTTTTTGCGGGATGTATTATTCATTTTTTTAGGTTTTTATAATATGCATTAACCAAATTTTACCTGAGCTAACCTTCATAGGGAACTGATCCTTTTTATGATCAATGGTACCGATCACATCTGTAACCATGCAGGTTCTTGAATGGCAGCCTTCGCTAGCCATCCAAAACTACAACCCTCTCATTCGAGGGCATTATTTCTTATATGCAGAGCTTATTTTTTGTTCAAGCATAACCATCATTCTTGCAGGGTGTATAATATGTTTACCCCATTTAATATTTTCATGCAAGTGCACTTACTTGCATCATCACATACATACATGCATTTCATTGCATTGCACCGCAGTAACCCGACAAAGACCTGTCTGCAACAGGCATCGGGACCTTCGCTCTCTCAAGACCTTAAAAAACTTCACCCCTCGCATATTATATGAAATGACTAACCATCCTTTGCAGCAAGTAGAAAGATAGTGTCTTTCTGACTGTTGAAAGACTTGCAAGAAAGTCGATGTTCGATAAAGCTATAACGCCCAACATCGCCTCCACCAAAACACCTTTTTTAGGAGGGCCTTCTCTAAACAACTTTGCAGGAGGGCCTTCGCCACACCTTCAGCATCTACACCAACCTCACCTCCACCAAACACCTTTGCAAGAGGGTCTTCGCAAACAGTCATGGCAAACTAGGACGACTCGCCTCTACCAATACATCGGCACGAGGGGGCTTCACCAATACCTTCGTCGTCCACACCAATATCTACTCCACTAAACACCTTTGTAGAAGGGTCTTCGGCAGGAGAGGCTTCGCCATCACACTCGCCCACTACAACGGTTCAAGAGCCTTCACCAAATCCTTCGGCATCAACGCCTACGGTGGCTCGCTCCCATCGCCAAGCATGAGGGACTACATCAACTTCTTCGACACCAAGGTCTACCACACCTTCGTCAACCACTTCGACTCAAGGGGCTCATCAGCAACTCTAGTCCGAACATCTACTTCCACCACTACGACTACATCGACTACACCTTCATCATGAGCACCAGCCAAGAGGGGCTAGGGGAGCATATCAGAGGACCAGTAACTACGGAACGCGAAGTCTTTTTGCCCGACGCTCGTGAGAAGGCCTTAAAGATGAAGACCTCTACGCTGAGAAGGCTCAAAGATAAGACATGTGTGCCAAAAAGACCTTAGAGCCATAGACCTTCGCGTCAAGAAGATATTGGAGAAGGCCTTGAAGATGAAGGCATGTGCACCAAGCGAAGCCAGCGAACAATGGCATAAAAGTGCAGAAAGAAGCTGAAGCCCAAAGGTGAAGACATCCGGAAGAACAAGGCACTCAGAGGTAGACGCCTCAGGACTTAGATGTATAGGTTAGAATCATGCACGTGCTGTTTTCTCCATGCCCTTTTTCACATAGGGTTTTTGGGATGGAGTTTTTAGCGAGGCGTGCACATGTGGTTTGCGAAGGGCAGTCCTCGCAACCAAGGTTCGAGTTGTATTGTGCCTCTTCTAGTATGAGCATCTACGAGGTCATGTAGTACCGGCCATAACCTAATAGATAAGGGGCTACTGTTGAGACATGCCATATTCATATGGGCCAAGTCCCCTAGAAGAGGCCCAACTAGCGCCATTAGAGTGGCATGTAAAACTCACACCACCGATGGGTCGCTTGTAAATTTCCGCTTGCCTATATAATGCCAAGAACATGAGGGCAAGGGGGGCTCTCTCCTCTCTCCTCTCTCCTCTGTTTTTCACAAAGCCTAGTCGCCGCCTCACTCTACCCTCCTATGTTGGAGCCTTCGTCAGCAGGTCTTCTCCCGTCGGCCTTCTCCGAGAGCCTTCTCCCGCCGACCTCCCTCGGGAGCCTTCTCCTGCCAAGCCTTTGTTAGAGCCTTCCCCCGCCGGGCCTTCGACGCTAGCCTTCTTTGGCCGGGCCTTCGACGTCAGCCTTCTCCGGCCAGGCCTTCGTCGGAGCCTTCTCTGGCCGGGCCTTCGTCGGAGCCTTCTCTGGCCAGGCCTTCGTCGACAGACCTTCTCCGCACCAAGGAGCCTCCACCTCTCCAACCTATTCGGGACGCTTGTTCCAACACAGCCCGGACACAGAATAATTATGGGCCCACTAGATACATGTGGATCCAAGGAGCTCGGATCGTTGGTAATTATGCTAATAAAATGTTCCTGCAGTTACAACTGTCTTTTTGTAAAGTTTGTAAAATTTGTGAAACCATTACAGGATAAATATGTGAGCATATCTCATCTCTTTAACAAAATGTCCTGTGTGTTAGAGATATGGTATGATTTGTAGAATTTAGTTGTGTATGCCATTGATAGATGATAGGTACGAACAAGACTATCGCCGCCGGTAGAGGAGTCACTACTACACAAAGGCTCCGTGAGGGGTGGCTTTAGACCATTTGTAGGGCGGTTTGCCCGGCCGCCCCTATCCAGATGACTCTCTGAGATCAATGATTTGTTTAAGCGGTTCCCAAGCCGCACATAAATCGATTTGTAGAGACGCCTACAAATCCGTTTTCCAGAATTCTCAATATGCCCGTAAGTGCCGCAAGTCACAATAAGTCGCAAAAAACGGCGCTCGCAGCTGCCTGCCGGGCTAGAACCCACGACCTCAGCCTCACGCGTTCTCTCGTCTAACCATTGCACCTCACACTAACTTATTGGGGTCCTTCCTTGTACTATTTGTAGGAGCACTTTTAGATTGAGCCGCCACTACAAAAAATGAGGCATCGCTACGAATCCTTTTTTAGTAGTGAGTGCTTCCTTAGCCACTCAGAGGTATGGGGTCACAATTAGTACACTGATACAGGTTTGATGGATTATACATTACATGAGATCTTGACAAGCTCGGCGCAAGAAGAGACAAGTACAAGGAATGACCAAACCCACACTGCAAGCGGTGTAGGTATGAACATTAGTCATGATGGTCATGCTATCATTAGTTTGCCTAGTTGTAATCTTCATCTAAATGATGTACTCCGTGTTTCAAAAGCTTAGACTGTAGTGTCTGCAAATGGCCTTGCTTCTAACAATCATGCCTTATTTGAATTTCACCCTAATATTATTTTTTTGATTAAGGATCGGGATACAACCAGTATGTCTATGATGCGTGTCAACAGGCCAAGAGGCATCAATTTTCATAACCTAGATCTTCTAGTGCTTCATCTAAGCCACTAGAACTTATTTTCTAGGGTATATGGGGCCTGCCCCCATATTTTGCCGGAAAAAAAATAAATATTGTGTGAGTTTCATTGGTTCTCCTAAATATTCATGAAGAGCTAAGCACGCTCCTTCCTATTCATATGTCTATGCTCACATATTTCTCTATGCAGTGTGTTAGGATGCTCCATTTTTATCTTTTTTAACATCATATGAGCTAGCAAGTGGACTCTTTTGTTGAGGGTGCCCTAATCCTGCCCTAATTCTAACTCAAATGATGCCGTTTTGGGAGAAAATGGTGATTTTGTATGTAGGACTTCTCTTCTACTGTAGCCTCAAGATCAGAATTGGGTACTGCAGCGTGCCAGCCCCGGCTAGCCATGCTACTCCCCAACTAATGGTCTACACGTGGCGACATAGGAGCCTACCTGCTAGAATTTAGGAGAACCCAAACCACGTTGATGAAAAGGCCATATGATCCTATGCGGCTACACACCAGTTGCCTCTGCTGAAAAAACTTTTTCAGAATTAGCTTGTTCAAGAACAAGGCTTCACAATGGAATCAGGAAAGTGAAATAGTACAAGGAAGGAACTATAAGGCCAATTTTAGTGGTAGTTTTGCATTTAAAAGGATGCCGCGTAGGTATTTTTATGACATGGCATTGTTTTTAAGAAGAGAGAGAAAAGATAAGTTTCTCTTAGCTCGGTTTCCAACTCAAGACGATTTATAGAGAATTAAATTACTATAAAACAAACGAATGAAACTGTGCCATTAGAGTGATTGTTTTATCTATGTTTCATTGCATTTTGTATTCTTGTAAATAATACTAAGAAACTCTCTACTGAGAATGGGCTAAGGTACGGATGGTTGGCTGCAATTGGTGAGCCACATAATCTAAGTGAAACTTGAAATGATAATAACTAGAAGCTACCTATGGATGCTGAGCATGAGGCTTTATTAATTCGAAACAAGATTTGGCATTTGGTTCAACAAAAAAGGACAAAATGTCATAGATTGCAAATGGGATTAGTTACACAATTAAGAGGAAAGTTGATGAAACTACAGGTAGGTATAAATCTTGGTTAATTGCTAAAAACATTATACAGAGGTATGGTATTAACTATGAGGATGCATTTAGCCCTATTGTCAAAGGTCCAACAAGAGTTGCCTTGTCTATATCTATTTCTAAAGGATGGTGTCTTAGGCAATTAGATGTGCAGAACTCGTTTCTTCATGGTAACCTAGAGGACGATATTTATATAAACAATCACCTAGTTATGAGCATCAAAGTTTTCCTAATTATGTTTGCAAATTAGATAAAGCTCTCTATGGTTTGAAATAGGATCCCAGGGAGTGGTATTCAAGGTTGAGTGAAAAATTACAGAAATTAGGTTTTACTCCATCAAGAGCTAATATTTCTTTGTTCTTTTATAATAAGGGAGGTGTTACTATTTTGTTGCTGATTTATGTTAATGATATAAGTGTGGCTAGGTCCTCACAAGATGTAGTTTTGGCCTTGCTAAAAAACTTGGAAGTCTGACTTTGCTATCAAGGATTT
Source organism: Miscanthus lutarioriparius (assembly GCA_904845875.1). Lineage (NCBI taxonomy): Eukaryota > Viridiplantae > Streptophyta > Magnoliopsida > Poales > Poaceae > Miscanthus > Miscanthus lutarioriparius. The sequence continues at coordinate 75,212,174 of CAJGYO010000012.1, read as the reverse complement.
AGGAAGCTTAACTACTTGGGGATAGAGGTCAAGATGGTATGTGACAACATTTGTTTATCTCAAAGCAAATATGCTTCTGATATTATTCTCAAACGTGTGGGAAGTCGTGGTGCAAGCTGATCACTACACCGCTATCCAGTTTGGAGAAGTTAACAATAGTGGAAGGAGAACCCCTGGTTATCAAAGACGCTACAAAATAGAGAAGCATCGTTGGAGCCTTACAATATTTAACACTAACATGTCCAGATATCTCGTTCTCAGTTAACAAGGTGTGCAAGTTTCTTCACTCTCCTTCACCAGTGCATTAGACAACAGTTAAGAGAATACACAGATATCTGCAACACACCATAGATATTGGTTTGAGGGTGAAGAAATCTTCTCAACACTTGTGAGTGCATTATATTTTCTGATGTAGATTAGGCTAGCAATGTTGATGACAGGAGACCTAGAGGATTTGCTATTTATTTTGGAGATAATCTAGTGTCCTGGAGTGGTCGAAAGCATCCTACTGTTTCTAGATCAAGTACAGAGGCAAAATACAAAGCGCTAGCAAATGCTGTAGCTGAAGTCATATGGATGCAAACACTATTAAGGGAACTAAAGATCTCTTTCCGTCCTATATATCGGTGCTACATGTCTCACTGCATATTGACGGCTTCGTTCGCTTCTACAGGTAGAGGCTGCTGCACTGCTAGTACAGTAAAATACTGAGATCACTTTAGCCATAGCTGCAGCTACAGCCGACAGCTTTAGCAGTACCGAACAGAGCCGTAGACTTTCACTTTGTGTGAGAACGAGTTGCACGTAAAGAATTGGGGGCCTGCATTATATCATCAACCGACGACCAGGCAGCTCATTCAGAAGTTAGCATAGTTTAGATACCTTAATTAACTTGGGGAAGTTTTGATTGCAGGGGGCTGCTGTTAGAGACAAGGTATGATGTGTATAATTCTGTTGTGTACGCCTAGAGTCCGATCGAGCCAAACCTAGTTTAGATAGTGTGTTGTAGATTAGTTGGAAGCTAACAAAGTCTAGGCCTCACCATCCTATATGCCACGCAAGGGGCTAGAGGAGAGGGTCTACGCTTCCCAAATACATGTGGTTTCTGTACAAAGTGCAATGCATTGATATTTTATCTGTGTCTGATGACATAAAAATTTTGCACGGAAAGAACATGTAATCTTTAACAACTCTGGAATTTTTGGATAAGCTTTATATGCATGATAATGAGGTTATATATGAGAGCATACCTTGGATAATTTTGGCTTGTTTTCAGCTGGAATCTTCCTGCTGGCTTCACTCAACTCCATCAGCTTCCCCATGAATTTTTTCAGCTTGGCGTTGGTCTGCCACTGTCCTCGTGTAGACATCTTCAAGAGGCCAGCTTCAGGTTCAGTGTCAGGGAATTGGGCGCAAATGATGGCAAGCCGGTCCTTGGCGCTAAGCTTTTTCTGAACCAGCTCAATGGCCGTGGTGATCACGTCCAGCCTTTTTCTAGCCCTGTACTTCACCCTCTCAATTTCTTCGTCCATTTGATTGGCATAGTTGTGCTGCTCCTCCAAGTCTTTGGCCTTGCTGAGCAGCTTCCGTCTCTTCTCAAGTGTCTCCTCCATCTCCTTGGCCCCGTAGCCGGCGTCGACCATGACGACAAGGTCAACCGGCACGCGCTTCTCCATTGCCAACCCCACCTCCGATGCCATGACACGCACCAGCACTGGAAGGAGGCCTTCTTCACCAGGCGCTGCGTGGTTTTCATTGTGGCAAACAAAATTTATCAGGGGTCAGGGATAAACAGGATATATCATTGGAAATATCAAACCGACCGACCAAATTCAATTTGAATTTAAGTAAACTCAAACAAATTTAAGCAAAATTTGTATGAGAAAGATAGTAGCTAGATCATTTCTTATCAGCATCTACGGATCGGAGATAAACAAAATATAAATATATATATATATATATATATATATATCGGAAATATCAGGATATTTTGGGGGAGAAAGGATCGGAAACCGTACCCTCACCAGCTGGGGATGGGACAACGACAGGATCGACCACCAGGAGATGTTGATTCCTGGTGGGTTGCTTGTCCATGAATGGCCGTGGAATAGGCAGCTGCCAGCGTTGGTGTGAGTGCCAGGAGAGCATGTACTCCTGCCAGAAGTAGTTGTTGAAGAGACGCATCTCCATCTCGTAGATGTCCGCAGAAAGCCCACATATGACGCCGTCGTCGTCGCCAGCAGCAACCTCCTTGTAGCAATGATCGGTTTCCTTGAGTTTTTTCCACTTTTCCCTCAGAGACTCAGCGGCCCTGTGGAGCTGCTCCCAGTCCATTTTATCTATTGCGAGCATGTCGGCGACGATCTTGACAGCCTGGGTCCTCACCATCTCTGCTGCCACCTCCTTGGATTCACGGACGTTGTTTTGCCTGGTGACCACCCGCACGGCGACCTTGTGAACCGGCGGTGACGACGACACGTCGTCGCCGCCGCCGTACTTGTACTTTGCCTGAATGCTGAACAGCCTGTGCAAGTCGTCGTCGCTGCAGCGGAGCGGCAGGTTTGCAAGGTAGACCACAAACTTGAAGGGCTCGGCAGCGAGATGGGCGGGAGGCCAAACCAGGCCAACCTTCTTGTCGTAGGAGATGAAGTGCCTCACTCCGGGCGTATCAATGGCAGCGACAAGGACCTTCTGCTCGCACTTGAGCTTCACCTCCGTTGGCACGGCGGCTACTGCGGAGGTGATGGTCCTGTCGATGCTGGCAAAGAAAGCCGGGGCGATCTACCCCTGCTCGTCATCCAACACAGAGTAGGTGCAGTTGCGGATACTAGTGCACAGACTTTGCATGGTCCTCGTGTTGTGCGCGTCGCGAAAGCCAAAGGCGTGGCGGACATAGCGGTGCCTATAAGGGACCAGGCTGCCCATGCCATCGTTGCTGTTGGAGATCACAATAATGTGTCCAGCGCGCCTCATCTTTTGCTCGTGTTCCCGACCAAGTAAGATCTGCATGCATATCAGCATGTGGATGAATTAATATATATATTCATAAACACACAGTTAACAGGTTAGTATATACTTATTAGCTAGACGATATGATCGATCAGGGCCAGGGCGTAGCGTAGCGTACCGACTCAGCAAGTTCCAAGGCTGTCACCAGCGATGTATCCCTATACATGGCTGGTGAAAAATTTTCAATCTGCGGAGGTAGGAATCTCCATGCTGGCGTCAAGGTTGATGCGCCGGGGACGACGGCGAGCCGGTCCTCGTCATGAAGACTCGCAGCAACGGTATTGGCTTGCTTAAGCAGCTCTCTCCAGTTCTTGGGGGCATTTAAGTTGTTGTCTTTGTCCCTGCGGACGTGCAGGACGACGACAACGTCCATGGGGCCTCTCTTCTCCCTGACCCCCGATACCCTTACCATCACGGGGATGCATTCGCCATTGTTGTGATGCTTGGCTTCCACCTTCGCATAGGCTTTCCATGGTAGCTCCTGTTTGCCGCCTTCACCACTCCCAGTCCCAGAAGACGATGAACCCCCCTGCATCTAATTTTTCAGAGAGAGAATAGCAGAGTAATCCATTCAGCTTCTGGCCTGCTAGCTGCATTCGATCTAGTTAATTACCTCTTATTAAATTTGCAGAGAAGAGAGAGAGCAAATTAACTTGTGTTACCTGCTGCGTTTCTCCCATCTATCGTCCACCGAGCATGCACTGACTAATTATAACACCATCAAACAAAATCCGGGCTTGATTTGCGCATGTAAATGCCGCAGACCAAGAAACTAGAGATGTGCTATGAACGAGCAATGCATGCATCTCTCTCTGTCTTTTTTTCTTCGTGTAGTGGAGGTGCTTGCCAGTCCAAGCATTAGATTTATGCCTTGCTCATTACTAAAAACACCTTTTATGCGTTGCTTCACTGATCTGCATCCTTTATTCCTGTCCCAGAAAATGCTTTCTCCTTTCATTTAGGGCAGGAGCACGTGCCTGAGGCACGTTCGAAAAAAAAAATTTAGGGCAGGAGCAACGCGGGCCAAGGATTCCTAGCCTTGTGGTTTCAACAAAAAGTAACGCCACGTGCACCAACCAACAATTGAGGTCGTAATTCTTCCCAGCACAAACTACTACTTCCTCTGTTTCAAAAAGTCATTCTAACTTTTTTAAATACATAGATTTGCTACCCATCTACACATACTGTCTATCTAGGTGCAAACACATGGTCGATATGTGCCCATGTGGTTCGGTTTGTGATGAGTGAATGTCAACTTGAGTAGCACTTTGGGTTGAGTTGCTGAAATAACCGAGGCATGAGTTTAGGTTGTGCAACATGTCTCTTGGCTAGTGGTGTGTAGGTGTGGAGCTCGGAGACGGTGGTCAATGGCGAAGGTGAAGGTCAAACGGCTTCGTGCCGATGGACTGGGAGCGGTGAAGGACAGATGTCGTGGCTTGGACTGAGGGACTGAAGAAGCCGGGTTGCTGACACTTGGGGTCATCAACAAGTGAAAGAGACATGATGAATGACCGTATTGACCAAGTCAAGATGGTGAGGAGGCAGCATAGTGGATGCACTTCTTCGGGCGATTTGGTGGGTTGGGCCTGAAAACCACCGGTGGACGGTTTTCGAGTTTGGGCCTCAAAACCCAGGTGCAGTTTCGGTGGGAATCACAGGTGGCACGTCCATCGTGAGGCTTGCATCGAGGTGTGATGCTAAGTCATGAGGGGCGCATGGCCATCGGATCAGTGGATCTCTGAGTTGGACCGTAATACCCTTGGGTTCAGGTGGTTCGCTCTAATTACCTAGGGGTATATTAGGAATTTGTAATAGCCTCTCTATAAATAAGAGGAGGGCTGCCCCCAATCAGTCTTATCTCTCCAGCACTTCATTTTCATCTTAGTAGGTTTTCCCTTCCTCTAGTCTTCTGCCGTTGAGGTCCACAGATGAACTAGCTTATGCACCTGTGTAACCAGTTCTTGTAAGCACTTGAAATTCGTGTGAATGGAGGCCCTAATGTCCTCTTGTCCTCTAGGATTCAAGATCTGAGTCAATTTTGTTTTGATTTAAGTTTTGGTTTTTCCTCTCCTCGTCTCCCTCGCTTTGCTCTTTTCGATGGATTTTATGTTCCAGTGATTTTCGAGATGTTTTGAGGGGTTGGATATGTGCTATGACCCCAGATGATCATATCTACCAAGTGGTTTGGTCAGATTCATCTTGAGCACAAAAATCCACCTCTTTGAGGGAAATTGAGAGAACCCCAACTTTCATGATGGATTTTGAGTATGTGGGAGTTTGAGTAATTTATGGGTGTTAATGACTTGAGGATATCCTCTCAACATCCCTAATAACCTCCCTGCAAAGTTTCAGTTCCATCCGAATTTATTTTTCCCGAAGTCTGCTCGTACATACTAGACATGTCTGGTGTGAATATCTATCAGACTTGTCCGGTTAGCTGAAATTTGGTGAGCTGCTACCTTAAGGTGTCTTGGGGCTGTGGTTAAAATTTCATAGTTTTTGGACACCTTTTGTTAGGGTTTTTTATTTTTCTCCCAAAGTCGCACAGTGGTGTCAGGTCATACAGGACAGGTCTGGTTAGCGCACCGGACATGCCGGGTTTGAACTGAGTTTTCGATCTTTTCGCTGGTTGCCGTTTGCCTTACCTTTTAAGAACTTATCTCAGACACGTGGTGGAATACAAAGACTAGGCAGGGTTGTCACCACCTGCTAGCATCCACAATCTTCGTGCAACAAGCAGTAACCAAAGGCAAGATAGAGTACGTATAAGCACCACACTTACACCTTCTCTCACTAGTCTAATTGTGTGCACATAGATCAATTAGAGCACCTAATGAAAGGCGACGATCGAATACAAGTCTGGGTCCTAGATCATCAATCTAGTATGTAGCAACTATATGCTAAGGCTAACCAAAACAACAATATAACAAGTATAATGTTGCACAAAGTAAATGATAAGTAAAGTAGAGATAGAATAATATATTAAATAAAGGAAAAGTCTTACAAAAAGGAAAAGGTACAAGAGCTACCAGCTTCATGAACTTGATCAAAGCTCAACTCTACTTCTAACTCCCACACTAAACTATCCTACAACAAGAGTATGATGGAGCTATTCTAAGCAAGGATGGCAACGGATCGGGTTTGGGGCGGATATCCGTGGGTTTCGGGTTCTGCGGGTTCGGGTTTGGGGATGGTTTTTCACCCACGGTTTTTGGGTTTGGGGCCCCGAAACCAATCAGGTTCGGTTTCAGGTTTGGTTTTCCACCCGTGGATATCCAATGGATATCCGAAATAAATCATTTGGAATTAAAACTCATGTTTTATAATATACTAATAATAATTTGTTTACTTAGATTATTAAATTTATTTAAAGTTGACTCATGAAAATATTTATTATTTGTTGCCTCTTGTTTATACATGTGAATATGTGTATATATATCCGCGGGTTTCGGGTATCCATTCGGGTTTCGGGTATCCGTTCGGGTTTCGGGTATCCGCGGGTTTGGTTTTGGTGATGGATTTCCACCCGAATCGGTTTTCGGGGCAGATTCGGGTTTCGATTTCGGGTTTCGGTTTTGGGTGCACGGAGACTCCACCCGATCCGAACCCGACCCGTTGCCATCCTTAATTCTAAGCTTGAGAGGTTGCTTCCTTGCTTCACGAATGAGAGGGGTGTACCCCTCTATTTATACTACTCCATGTGGGCCCATGGATCCATGTGACATCTTCTCTTTGCCATTGGATGAAACCAACTTCAAATAGAGGGAGGAGATCTTGAACATTTGTGTTTCTTTGCATGTTCATGTGCTAGTGGTCGGTGGAGGTGAGTGCGCCCACCAGGGTGGATGCCTAACCATGGGGTTCGGCCGACCCCCCGCCCCCCTCCTCTCTGACCTATGGGCCATCCCTCTGGTGTGGGGTCCCATGGGACGACATTCCTTGCTAGGTATGAGAGCTTGTGGGTCCATGTTGAGGTCAGTTAACCTTAAAAGCAGACCATTGAATCCATGTGGTCGGTTCACTAGGCTTCACTATTGTTTAATTGGACAATTTGTTTTCATTCCTTCTTATTTTTTAGTTCTTTTCTATACTAATCTTGCTATAATTTATTATTAACAAATTAATAATTACATGTTTCATGCTAATGGCCTTACATAACACCTGGTATTACATCCGGCACGGTGAATCACCCACAACTGTTTACACCATGAGTTGGGCCTCTCACAATCGCCACCAAGAGAGATCACCAAGCTCCCAATCAACACGAAGCCATGCATCTATGTGATGCCGATCATCAAGAGTAACATGCACAAACTCTTAGTTGACCTATCCAAGCTTAATGAGAAGAGGGGATACACACTTTCTACTCTAGAAGCACTAATGGAGTCCTTAATCTCGTCAAATTAGCAAATCCAAATCACTCCACTAGTCTTGAACTCTCCCTTGGTCACAATATATGCATGCAATTGATCCGAATGCCAAAAGACATCTCCTGCATGAGATGGAGGGGTATATATAACCCCCACTACAAAAACTAGACATTTGAATTCCACTCAGCAAAAACAAAGTGCTAGAGAAGTCCGGTGCTTTTTGAACTGAGCACCGGACGAATCCGGTGACTATCCATCGACTAACTCCAAACTTGCTATTACTATATCAGCCAGCAAAGCATTCTTCGGTGTTGGCCACCCGACTAATCCAGTGAGCCAGAACCCTCTTTGGAACCTTTCTAGGGAGCACTGGAAACTCCAATAAACCCCCACCTAATAAATCCGGTGAGTCTGGGCGTCCAAACCCTAGGCACAGTGACCTAAAGTGCTTGCTCTAATGCTTATCTTCTAAGGTGCACCGGAAGAATAGGGGTTGATATTCATTGATAGAAAACCCACTATACATACCTCATTCTCCGGTGCACCACTGACTAGGGCACCGGATAAATCCAGTGCATGTAAAAACCCTGCACTCTCATCCATTTCAACCAACTTGGAGAATGAGCTAACTTCCATTTGACCTTTGGGCTTTCTGTGAGCTACCTAGTGCTACGTTTGATAAGTGTGCACCACACCTACTCACTAGACACATGTAGGTCAATATACTAGTTTATACCAGCCTTTATAGTACGGCTAAAGGAAAAACAGAGTTCTAAACTACTCTAAGTGTCTCTCAATGCCAAGACACTTAGAACTAGTCCTTCCTTAACCTGTCGCCCATCCTTTGAAAATGAAAACAAAATCCATCAATAGGGGCATGAAAACTATTCCTTGCCCATTAATGCCTCTACAAAAGACACATTAGTCATAATGAGTGTGTCATCATTAATCGTCAAAATCGAAGGGCCTAGATTCTACTAATATAAACCTAAACAGATCTACTAACCGAAGAACATGGACGCATAAACACCATAGAGAAAAATATGCAAACGAGAATGTCATCGAGACACAATGTTTTAACGAGGTTTGGCCATCTGCCTACATCCTCAGAGCATGACTACGGACACTCCTCCCTATAATACAATAGTTACACCGGTATCTTGGGCACTCCTGTGGCCTTGCCGCTAGCTAAACTAGCTGTCAAATCATCTCATGGTTACAACAGGAGTTGCCTTATATTTATGGCTGTTGACGTTTGTGAGTGCAAATATAATATCAAGGATTCCGCAAGCGCATAGAACACCATTGTAGCAACCCATCGAGAGTATTCTAGGTATTGTTATTTATATTTTACCACAGGGAAACAATGGAATAAAGATTTATTAAGTAATAAGGGAATATCTATTAGACAACATACTAGCATGGCTAGAGCATGGGTGAATATGATGATAGGAATTAAGTATAATGACACTTAGAGGATAGACCATTAATGATAGATGTAATAACTTGAGTGTAAAGTGGGTGAGGTAGATTCTTATGATATTCTTACTACAAGTATATGTACTTAGTGATAGCAGAATATTAACTTTATATCTATGCATAAGGGACATTACTAAGGCAAAGCACAAACAGAGTATGCTATTCCATAGTAACCGGGTCCTACTTGGCCTACAGACGGGAGGTGAACTACAAAGGACTCAACAAGGCTGTTACCCTCGCGATCTACCATCGATCCGGAATGTAGGGTGCATCCACAGGCAAACATTGTATAAGCACCACACTTACACACGTTGGCCACTCAACCCAATTGATTATGAGCTAAGCTCTTTGCGATCCTACGCATGAATATAATATAATGCTAACTCCGACTACTTCTAAGCATATGATTAACAAAAGCGTAACCTTGTAAATAAGAATATAACATGTAGGCATTGAAGTCTCATAAGATATGAAAGTGTAGATCAATGGCTTACCAAGCCTCTGAGACTAGATCTAGAATCTGAACATGAGTCCAGTCGACCCTAACTCTCAAGATACTAATCTATTACATTGGAGAGTCTAGACCTATCCTCCTGATGTGTCTTGGTGATGATCTCTAATGGATATCTGTGGAGATTGATGATGGCCTTCTGGAGGAGGTCTAGGGGTCCTTTTATGGGGGGCGCCTAGCACCCTCCCCCACTTAGCAACCGATGTGGTATTAAACTTTACATCATATCTCATTAAAATGTACATGGGTCATTATGGGCCAAATTCCAAATTGAGCCCATAAATGCATGGCATGGCTCCATCTCATCCCTCTATTCGAACCAACGTTGAATCATGGTGGAGATTGATTCTGAAAGGCGGTGGAGACTTCACGTCGAAGGATAACCTGTCAGGTGGCCCCCATAGGCCAGCCCCCCTGTCAGCCTCGGCCTGATCTTTAGCGGTAAGTCTTGTATGATGGATGTGAGGCCCAAGAAGTCAGTTTCCTTGGTTTACTCTGACGATATGCCCACTTAGCCTGATTTCTGGATAAAGCCTTCTGCATTCACAGATTCATCAAAAACTTATGGAATTTGTTAGTTTAAAGCCCTAGACCTATGTTGGTGATCATCTTCATTCATTTATTCAAGTTATATTGACGGTTTATGATGAGTGTTAACTACCGTCAACAATAGCCCACTGGGATACAAAGTTCGATTCCAACTCTATTCTAGCCCATAATAGAACTCACATGTACTGGAACGGCGCAACCAAATTATACTCAACGCATATTTAACATCGCCTCTGCATACTACTGATTAACCGTGACAATTGAGCATATGTGTGCCTCTTTAATTTTTTTTTTTTTTGAAAAGGCGCCTCTGTAAATTTCTTTTGCTCATTGTGACAGCTGATTTGCCTACGTCTTTGCTAGTGGTACGGTGTTTTTTTGCTGCCTTGGGACCGCACTGTTTTTGTTGGTACCGTGGCTTTCTTTCCACATGCTGTCTTGTCACTGTCGCTAATTAGCAATCGCGCTTGCCTGAGGTGGAGGTTTTGCATCTATTATTCCTTCCTTCTTCGTGGGGCATAACTAAAAAGAATGGTTTAAAGTAAGAGTTAACATATATGAAGAATATAGTACAATTCTGCACAATGTTAACATATATGAAGAGTATAGTAGAATGGTTTTGCAAATATGAAGAATATAGTATAATTTTTTTCTAAAACATGCAAAAGGTTTGCACGTCTTTACATTAAGATAGTTTAACGGTGCTCTAGGTCAGGGGTCAATAAAGTTTTACATGGATGCTTAGGCCCTCCCTAACATATAAGAATATAGTACAACTATTGAAATGCAATACATCCCCCTGCTAACTTAGCTAGAAGTTTATTTAGCAAAACTTATAAAGTTGCTGACGCGCGAATATGAACCATATCCTTGGAGTAGAAATTGATTTACATGCAGATCGAGCCGAGAAATCTACCAACTGCGATACACGTAGAGTAGAGAGAAGGATCATATATCGAAGGTAACTTTAATTTGTTAAATACAATACATTACAATTGCTTGCATTATATATTGTGTCAATTAAACTGTTATCTATATGTCAATCGACGTAAGACAAGTTGGCGTGCCTTGCCATAAGCCAGACGATGGTGACGAGTTCGCCGCCCATGCTGAGCTGCCTTGCATGAGACTCTCTGCTGCAGTGGTTGGCCACGTAGCACAGCATCTCCACCCAGACGCCAAAGATGAGATCCAGCCTATCGGATCGGTCAAAGAGCACGTCGGCGAGTCTTACTCCGGCGTCGTAGTGTGCGTGGGGAGCATCAGAGTTGATACGGGCTTGGAATGCCTTGTGAAGCGTCCACTCGACTCGGTCCATCTTGTCCGAGGCAGCCATGGCGTCCCCCACGAAGCCGAGCAGGTCACGCCGGACCTGCTCATGACGGCTGCGCCGCACAGGGCCGGGCAGCAAGTAGGGGCGCAGCACAAGGAGGAATATCATGTAGTTGGACACCACCCTGATGGCTTCCCGCAAATCTGCTTGGTCGTCGCTGCGGTCACCGAACAGGCACATCTCGCTGGCGAGGTGCCAGGCCATGATGCTGTCCTCGAAGCCAATGTCTTGGATGCTCCAGCCGATGTGATCGTCGTCGTCGTCGCCGCCGCTGTCGCCACCACTGATGAGCTGCTTCAGTGTGAGCAGACCCGGCAGGGAGCCGATTTCCTCACCCTGCTTTCCCATGCGCAGTATCTCCCTCAGCACCAGCTCCTTGGTGGTGTCCGAGAGCTTGGCAGACGAGGACTCCTTGAGCTCGTCCCACAGGTTCTGGGCGATTCGTCGCAGTCCATCCCCGAGCAAGCCCGCGGCCTTGACGATCCCGGTCGTGCCGTGGGCGCACGCCTGCAGCAGGTTGTACTGTCCAACGAAGTCTGACCACCTCCTGTGCCTTGAGGCGCCGGCGAACCGGCGCAGGTCTTGCAACTCGTTGTGCAGGCAGGTCCAGTTCCAGTCATACAGCACGGCACACGTCCATGTGGATCCGACTGCCCTCACCATGGACGCCACCTCGAGGAGCACGGCCCCAACCAGCAGGACGTAGGTGATGGCGACATCTTTCCTGCTGTGCCCGGCTTTGCTGCTCTGCTGGAACACGACGAAGGCGGCCACCATGGCGACCAGCACGACGACACGGATGCTGCAGCCGTACCACGTGTGGATCACCTTCGCCTTGGTGTAGAGGACGTCGTACATCAGGGACAGCTCCATCTCCATGAGCTTGTCCAGACGGTGGTAGATGGTGAAAGTCCACATGATCTCGCGCAGATACTCGCGGCGCCCTGCGACACGCACACCCATGAAGAGCCCCATGCAGACATCCAGCAGGCCATGGGCTCCCTGTTAATTGATCTCCACCAATAGGCCCAACGGCTTATTGGGCCATTGTCTCTGCTCCCTGATCGGGGGAGCCCAACCCTAATCCGGTTGGTGGGCCCCTGTCGCACAGCACACATAAAAGGAAGGTGGAGGTGAGGGCTCGTAAAATGAGGTTCACTGGAGCCGCCACACCCACCTACAGAAACCCTAATACCGATCTAAAGAGCTGCTGCCAGCGACGGGATGTGCCCCAACCACCGCCGTCTCCCACTGCAGGACACCGCCGACGTCACTAGACTTCATCTCGCCGGCGCTGGACGTCTTCTACACCGCGACACTGGCTGCGGTGCATCTACTGAAGGGCTAGGAGCCTACTCGGATCTACGGGTTACACAGAAAGGTACTCACATCGATCCTAACAATGGTATCAGAGCAGGTTACCTCTGTGTATTCCTGTGTATCCCTAACCCTAACCGGGTAAAAGCAAAAGAAAGAGAGACCGGCTCACGGTCTACCGGTCATCACCGCCACCGCGCGTGGGGGAAAGGAGCCACACCGTTCGACGGCGCACGACAAAAGTAAAGAAAAGAACAGATCTTTTCGGATCAGAGAAGAAATAGGGCCCTAGGCTCACAGAGCCGAAACCCTAACCCTAAAACGGGGATAATCTGTTCGGGTAAACAAGGGAAAAGAAAAGAAATAAAAGAAAACAGAACCTAACCCTAGATCCATTCGGATGTCAAAGAAAAGAAAGGAAAAACAGAAAAGAAAAGGGAAAAGAATAGGGTCGGCATACGAACCCTAAACCTAACCCTAGACAGATCCTCATCCCTAACCGGTTGAATCCGAGAAGAAACAAAAGAAATCAAAGAAAGGAATCAAAGAAACCCTAACCCTAATCCCCTCCTTCGATTCGGTTCGGATAAGAGGAAAGCGAGATCCAAATCGAAAAGAAGGGGGTGGGAAAGGAGAAAGGGAAGGGGACGGATCCACCCTCGTCGGCATGGGAAAAGAAGAGCCGGGACAGCATTTCGCTTCACGGCTGGAGAAGAAGAGCCGAGCTGGGCGCAGCATGCCAAAGCCGCTGACGGCAATGGCGTGCTCACCCGTTAGAAACAGCGGCCGACGAGGGGGCGGGCGACGGCGCCAAGGCTCTTCCACCGCCCGCCGCATTGTCGTCCGTGGTCGCATGTACAGACCGAGGTAGAGAGAAGAGAGAGAAGCGAAAGCGAAGAGAGAGAAGGGCAAGTGCCGAATGAGACTAGGGTTTCGGGGCCCGCGGCCGGAGTCATTTTTTATTCGGCCGAAACAATCGGACGGCCGTCGGATCAGATCCAACGGCGCCGGATGCACGGGCCCACGAGCGCCCAAAGTGGGGAGCGCGCCATGCAGCGGCTTGTTTTACCAGCCCGAGCCAAAGTTGCGGCCTGGTGTGCTTGGCGCTGAGAGAGAGGCGGGCCGAGCTGGTTTTGCGGTTGGGCAATAAAAAAGGGAAAGAATCAAGATCAGTTTTTTCTTTTCCAGTAATTGCTAATTTCTAGAAAATGAAAAATATATCAAAGAAAATATGAAAAGTGATTTTACCTGTGGGTAAAATTCAAGAAATTGAGCATATGTTTTCCGCTGCGAAAGAAAAGTACATCCTCCAGTGATTTTGAACCGACATGATATTTAACTGGAGAAAAGAAAAGATTTTCCAGAAAATGTTTATTCCCTGGAAATTGATTAATGGATTAAAGAAAATAGAAAAAGAAATTTTCCCTGTGGGTAAAATTAAAGGAAAAGAGAGTTTTCCCACAGCTAAAGAAAAAGTATATTCTCCAGTTATATTGAACCAACATGCTATTTACTTGGAGAAAAAGAAAAGTTTTTCCGCTGCTAAAGAAATTGTTGATTCTCCAGTTATTTTGAACCAATGTGGTATTTAATTGGAGAAAAAGAGTTTTGATATAATTACGATGTTGTTATTTTCTGACCAACGTTGTTAATAACAATATCGTAATGTTAATGATTTATGCATTAATTCTGCTTCTGCCCAACGGTGATGTAGAATTAGTGTATAAGAAAAGTTGATAATTTTAATGATTTATGCATTGATTCTACTTCTGCCCAAAGGTGATGTAGAATTAGTGTGTAAGAACAGTTGTCAAAGTTAAAGATTTATACATTAATTCTATTTCTGCCCAACGGTGATGTAGAATTAGTGTATAAGAATAATTGTATGTTTTGATTTTGACCAACGTTGGAATCAAGGCATGCAAATAATGTGTTAATTTTATGTTAAGAAAAGATTTGACATGGTTTTCATCTTGTTTAAGGTGGACTGGGTAGTCACCTCACCGTGTTCCACTGAGTTTGTGGCACCGGTGAGGGAGACAAAAGAGAATGATGCCACTTGGGCAACTAAAGAAAGGGATTTTGAATCCTAAAAGATATCCTATGGCTTTTGAGCATAGGAAGTGGGTCACTGCAAACAAGAAATGTTTGGCTGTGATAAAGAACATGATTGAACCTACAATTGTGGGCTCAATCCCAGAATGTGACACGGTCACCAAGTACCTCGATAGAATAAAGAGCAGTTCACTGGCTCTTCAAAGATATGCCACTTAGCTGATAAAGCTAGTCACAGAGTGTTACTCTGGAAATGGTGGCATAAGAGAGCTCACGATGCGTTGTCGAAATTATGGCACTGTCGTTTAGGCCATATTTCGAGGGGGAGAATAGAAAGAAAGTTAAGAATGATATTCTTCCTCCATTAGAGCTCTCAGATTTAGAACAATGCAGAGAATGCATAAAAGGAAAGTATGTAAAGAAGATTAAGAAAGATGCCAAACGAAGCGCAGGAATTTTATTGGTTATTCACACAGACATCTGTGGTCAGTTTTCCTATAAAGAGTGTGGATGGTTATGATCCATTCACAGATGATTACTCCTATTATGACTATATTTATCCAATTAAAGAAAGAAAAGATGTATTGGATAAATTTAAGATATTAAAGATTAAGATAGTCAGGTCTGACCGTGGGGGAGTACTACGGTCGGCATACCCTAAAAGAATGGCATAGTAGCTCAGTATTCTACACCGAGCGAACCTCAGTAGAATAGAGTATCTAAAAGAATCAATCGTACCCTGATGGATATGGTGGGCAGTATGATAAGTTACTCCACCTTACAGTTGAACCTGTGAATGAAGGCGTTAAAACCGCCATTTATATTCTCAATAGAGTATCAAGAAAGTCGGTGCCCAAAACACCGTATGAGTTGTGGACAGAAAGAGTACTCTCACTAAACCACTTGCGTGTGTGTGGGGGAGCCCTGCTGAGGCTAAAGTATTTAACCCAAACATTAGAAAGTTATATCCCAAAACAGTAAGTTGCCATTTTATTGGCTACACAGAAAAGTCAAAAAGTTTTCATTTTCCACTGTCCAGAGAGACATACAAAGTTTATGGAAACGAGACACGCTGTTTTCCTAGAAGATGAAAAGATGAGGGGGAGCATGGTAGCTCGAGAAATTGTCCTTGAAGTGAAGCGGGTGTATGCGCCCACTCTAATGATTCATGAGCCATTTTTCTCACTACCTGCTGTAGCTGCACCGACAGTGCTAGATACTGTGGTGCCAGCACCTGTTGTTATCCCACCTGTGGCAAAAATGAGTGAAAATGAGGAACCTGTTCTTCAGGATCCAATAGAACCGATTGCCACACATGAGGGGGAGCAACAACAGCCTCAAACAGAAGATGTGCCAAATATAGAGGCCCCTAAAAGGTCTCAAAGAGTTAGAAAATCAGCTATTCCTGCTGATCATGAAGTGTACAACACTAAAGAATTTCAAATGGAGGATTATCAAAGCCTCGTTTGAAGAAGCCATGAGTAGTGATCAGTCATCAAAGTGGCTTAAGGCCATGGATGATGAAATAAAATCATTGAATGCCAATAAAGTTTGGGACTTGGAAATAATTCCTAAAAGAGTCAAAACAGTAGGCTGTAAATGGGTCTACAAGACAAAACTTGACTCTCAAGGGAATATAGAAAGATATAAAGCCCGACTTGTGGCAAAAGGCTTTGTGCAAAGAGAAGGGATTGATTACAATGAGACCTTTTATTCAGTCTCATGTAAGGATTCTTTCAGAATAATAATAGCATTAGTGGCACATTACGATTGAGAATTACATCAGATGGATGTAAACACGGCATTCCTCAACGGAGACTTGGAGGAAAATGTTTACATGGCACAACCGGAAGGTTTTGTCATGGAAATAAAAGAACGAATGGGATGCCACCTAAAGAAATCCATTTATAGATTAGAACAAGCTTCAAGACAGTGGTACTTGAAGTTTGATCAGACAATAAAGAATTTTGAGTTTTAAAGAGAATGTAGAGGACAATTGTGTCTATGCAAAGTTTAAGATTGGGAAGTTTATCTTCCTTATCTTGTATGTAAATGATATCTTACTTACTAGTAGTGATGTCAGTCTACTACAGGAGACAAAGAAGTTTTGTTCTCAAAACTTGATATGAAAGATCTTGACGAAGCCTCGTTCGTTCTAGGGATCGAGATTCATCGAGATAGAAGAAAAGGGTATAATGACTGTCACAAAAGGCATACATGGAAAAGATCTTAAAGAAATTCAGTATGCACAAATGTAGTCCCTCACCTGCTCCTATAGTCAAGGACGACAGATATGGGGATTTTCAATGCTCCAGGAACCAATTTGAGCTCAATCAATAAAGAGAAAGTGGTTCCATATGCTTCAGCTGTCGGAAGCTTGCAACATGCTCAAGTATGTACGCGCCCTGACTTGGCATTTGTTACCGGGTTTTACTTGGCAGATTCCAGAGCAATTCTGGAATAGAACACTGAAATTAGTAAAGAAAGTCTTACATTATTTGCAACGAACGAAAGGCCTCATGATGACATATAGAAGATCTGATTCACTCCACATGGTGGGATATTCAGATTCTGATTATGCGAGAGTGAATGCATATCCAGACGTGAATTTTCTATCATCTCGCAAAAGGGAGCTATTTCATGGAAAAGCTCAAAGCAAATCGTCACTACATCGTCCACAATGTATGACAGTTTGTAGCGTGAGATGAGGCAACGGGCAGGTGAACTGACTAAAGAAGTTCATACCCGTTTTGAAGGTAGTTGACGACATTTATAGACCACTTAAGAGATACTGCGATAATAATCAAACAGTACAGTATACTCACAACATAAGTCAAGTGGTGCTGCCAAACACATTGACATAGAGTATTATGTTGTGAAAGATAAAGTCCGGGATCAAGTCATAAATCTTGAGCATATAAGAACAGAAATGATGCTCGCGGATCCGCTTACAAAAGGCTTACCACCCAACATGTTCAGAGGACATGGTGTTCAGAGAACATGTAGCTAGCTTGGGTTTAAGGGAAAGCCTAAAATATTTCTGGACAAAAGAAGGCCCAAAGATAAGTATCTATTTCATAACAGAGTAGTGAGTTGTAGCTGTTAAGTTTATCGGCAATGGACCGTGACGATGAGACATGCTCTATGAGCTAATCTGTAATGGAATGAACAAAAGTAAATGATATGAAAGTGAAAGATGGAATGAGATCAAGGGGGAGAATGTTAGTTGATCTCCACCAATAGGCCCAACGGTCTATTGGGCCCTTGTCTCTGCTCCCTGATCGGGGGAGCCCAACCCTAATCCGGTTGGTGGGCCCCTGTCGCACAGCACACATAAAAGGAAGGTGGGGGTGAGGGCTCGTAAAATAAGGTTCACTGGAGCCGCCACACCCACCTACAGAAACCCTAATACCGATCTAAAGAGCTGCCAGCGACGGGATGTGCCCCAACCACCGCCGTCTCCCACTGCAGGACACCGCCGACGTCACTAGACTTCATCTCGCCAGCGCTGGACGTCTTCTACACCGCGACACTGGCTACGGTGCATCTACTGAAGGGCTAGGAGCCTACTCGGATCTACGAGTTACACAGAAAGGTACTCACATCGATCCTAACACTCCCATCAGCACCGTCTCCGCATCCATCTCGGGCCGAGTCTCCAGCACCTCCCACAGCAGCATGTTGCTTCTCTGCTCGCGAGAGCTGCCGTCCGTGCCGTCGTCGAGCGAGCTCCAGATGCTGTCGAAGCTGGCGGACCGGAGCGCCCATATCCTCTCCGCGTACTTGAGAATGCCCACGGCGAAGATGAGCACGGCGGCCACCAAGATCATGGTCTCGCTGCCGGGCAAGTACTTGTACAGGACATAGGAAGCTCCCAGGACCTGCACCACGAGAGTCTGCAGGTGGCGCAACCAGAGCTTGTTGTCCTCGAAGGAGTAGGCGGTGATGGTGTCCTGGCCGCCCAGATGCACCAGCAGAAACGGTGCCCAGAACGCCATCAGCGGCTGCTCCTCCAGAGGCCGGCTGCTGATGGCCATGTGGCCCAGCGTGAACAACGCCGTGGAGTCGGCCAACTGGTACGCCAGCCACAGGAGCAACCTTCGAACGGTGGACGCGTTGTGCCGACGAATTGGAGCAAAACACAGAAGAAACGCTTGCAGGAAGAAGCTGAAGAGAACAAGGGTTTGCACCCCCCATTGATTACGAAGGTCCACCAACAGCCTGCCCATCTTCTTCTTCTTCTTCTTCTTCTTCTTCTTCTTCTTCTTCTTCTTCTTCTTCTTCTTCTTCTTCTTCTTCTTCTTCTCTGAAATTAAATACATGTACATATGTGAATGTGCTGATGTGAATATAAAAGGTTCTAATAATGACAAAAACGACATTATAATCTGGAAGTTTATTAGGATCTTCGTTTTTATGTGACACTAGTTTACCGAATCCAATTGGAAAACATAATTTACACAGAGCATATACAACTTTATTATTTTGTTTCTCACAAAGATCTTAATTTATCACCAGCTCACCAGTGTGCTATATATATAGTTTTCTTTGGATTCAAACAAGCAATGTTCTAACCTAAACAAAATGAAAATTGAACCCTCATTAAAGACAAAAGGTGCCTATAAAATAAGGAATTCTAGTTTAACCCAAACCATTATATTACTACAAATACACAATAAATCCTTTCACGCTGGGTACTTAATTTTTGCCCAAAGTAGAGACAGTGTAATATAATGTTTGGTGATACATAAATAGATAAAGTAAAACTTTATCGCCATTGAAGAGACAGTGTGTGGACTAGGATTTACCTTATTGCCGAACAGAAGCTACTTATCTTGATACATCAACGAAGAACTGGACAAGTGTTTAACTAGGTAAGAACCAAAAATTTTTATAGGAATTCTGGTTATATGAAGATGGAGGCTCCTGAATGATCAGTAATGGTGATAGAGGCGGTTCAGACTTCTAAGAGACCTTGCATTGAACCATCACAGATGATATATTGTTCCAAAATTGGCGGGCGCGGCAAGCAGGTAACATGCTTTTTTCCAGTGTACGTAAGGAATGACCTTTCAACCAAATTGATTCCAAGTGTGCTAACATAAAAAGTAGCGCAGACGACCACTTCTTTAAATGTGGGTATCAATTTCTGAGTGCCGGTGCACGCATAGCCACTAGCGTACAACTCAAAATTACCTGATGTTAAAATCAATCAATGAACACGGGTTCATATATAGAACAAACTAGAACCATATACCACGTGGGTTGCCGTAGGAATTACGGATGATTTAGAATAAAATTGAATTACATATAACTACTTATATAAATTGATAAACTATTATAAATTAATATTGGTGGGCAGGCTGATGTGGTCAGCGAAATGCATGTCAAGGATGATGTGTCTCGCTGACATGAATATCATAAATGCATGCGCTGATGAGTTGTAATAATTAAATGTGCTAGTGGATGATGTGGTACGCTAATGTGGACAGCTAAAAGCATGTTAATAGATGATGTGTCTCGCTTACGTGGATATCATAAATGCATGTGCTAGCTAGTGGTTGTAATTACATGTGCTAGTGGACTAATGAGTTAGACAGCTTGTATGTAGAGATATATTGTTAGTGGGGTTTAGGATTATAAAAGATACAGGATATTGATATTGATATATATTATTTTTCCTATAAATGTGTATTGTCCCTTGGTACAGTACTAGAAAATGATTTCTAGAGGTGTGCTAGATTTTTTTGCATTTTTTAAAATGGAGTCACCCTTTGAAACGAATGCCATCCAAATCAATCTACATGCTAACTGCATATGAATAGTTTTTTTTATGATGGAACCTGTCTACCTAAATTTAAGTCCTCCATTTGACTTGATGCTCACATTTTTTGGATTTCTTCTGGATTTTAACGGCGTTGTTCTTTCAGTAGTAGACAGTGTGGTTTTTGTTAAGATTAAATAATTTAGTGATCAATTAGTTAATCCCATCATTGGCAACTACTAATGATGGTTCCTGTAGAGGCACCTTTTAGATCCCGTACACCTTTTGGCCCTGTCACTGACAAGGCAACTGTCCATATCGAACATGTATAAATATGTACACTGTTCATCAGAGTAATACACATCGGCCGACCACTTTTCACTTTAACACGTTATCACGCATGCTAGTTCTACATCGCTGACGCTAAGAAGCAAGAAGGAAGGAGGGAGTTCGCCGGAGACTTTGCCGGCGTCGCTGCATCCTAAGATGTCTGTTGATCTCAATCCAAAGGAGAAAGAATTATGCCTTGTGGGCTCATGTACCAAAAACTCTATACTTAAAGAGATGAAATATGTCTAGACTCTTAAGAAAAGAGAAGGAAATATTATGACCATCGCTGGTCGCGATGCGTTAATAGTGGGTTTAGGACAAGCCACTATTACTCTCCCTATGGGTACACAAATTACGATGGAGGATGCCTTGTTGTATCCCAACCGAGTTGTACCCTTCTAAGTTTTAGAGACGTCCGTAAGAATGGCTTTCATGTGGAAACACATGTGGATAATAAAGAGGAATTTCTTCTCTTTACCAAACTTACTGGATATGGCAAACAAATTTGCAAAACGATTTTTTTACTCCAAACTGGATTGTACTTTACATACATAAAGTCCATGGAGCATGTTGCTTGTAAGATAATTTTACAAGATGTCGATACATTCTGGAATTTGCATGATCGACTTGGGCACCCTGGAATAGGGATGATGAAGAAAATTACCAGCAATTCCATTGGTCATGATATGGAAAATGCAAAATTTCCCCAAAATAATGATTTTTGTTGCACTGCTTGTGTAACTGGAAAATAAATTTTAAGACCATCACATCTTAAAATTAGAGCTGAACCACTCAAATTCCATGAAAGAATTCAAGGTGATATTTGTGGTCCGATCCAACCATTATCGGGGCTGTTCAGGTACTTCATGGTATTGATAGACGCATGTACTAGATGGTCTCACGTGTCTCTATTATCGACATGCAACTATGCTTTTGCCAAAATAATGGCCCAACTTATTAAGTTGAAGGAACATTATCTTGAACGTCGGATTCAATCTATGCGAATGGACAATGCTGCTGAATTCACATCCCTTGCTTTTAATGATTATTGCAGGGCATTAGGAATTCAGGTTCAGCATTATGTTCCATATGTACATACTCAAAATCGTTTGGCTAAATTATTGATTAAAAGAATCAAGCTCATTGCAAGACCTTTGTTGATGAAATGCAAATTGCCTACGTCGTGTTGGGGTCATGCAGTTCTGCACGCTGCCGACCTAATCCAACTATGACCAACTGCATATCACGAAATATCCCCATTGCAGTTAGTATGTGGGAATCCTCCGAGTATTTCCCATTTGCGTAAGTTTTGGTGCGTTGTATACATACCCATCTCACCACCTCAGCGGACCTCGATGGGCCCTTATAGGAAACTAGGGATCTATGTGAGATATTCATCTCCGTCGATCATAAGTATTTAGAACCTCTAACAGGGGATCTATTTACAACCCAGTTCACTGATTGTATTTTTAATGAGGATCATTTCCTGGCATTAGGGGGAGAATTGTACCAAAAAATGCTAGGAAATTGATTGGAATGCAGAAGGCATTTTATTTTTTGATCCACGTACTCTAGAAAATGAACTACAAGTTCAAAGAATTATTGATTTGCAAAATATTGCAAACAATCTGCCAGACGCTTTCTCTAATTATAAAGATGTTACAAAGTCTCTCCATCCTATAAGGAATGTGCCCCAAAGAGTGAAGGTACCTAATAAAACCACTCACCCCCAAATTGGCAATAAGAGAGGGAGAAGCACTTCCAAGAGGCAAGATGTGATTGCTGGCAAGCAAAAGAAGACTAGAAATGCAACTCAACCTTTGGTTGAAAGACACCTAGACGACATACAATGTCCTGTGGATAGAAGTCATCCACAATCTAGCTCAGTTATGCGCATAAACACTGAGGCTGGAACATCGGAAGACCCCAAATTCATCGTTTCAGGAAGTCATGATCAATCTTTAAGGGTAGATGAAATTGATATAAATTTCATAAAGACTAGAGAGTCTATGATCATAAGTCCATAATAGTCGATATTTATTTATCTGAACAAATTGCAAATATCCTTTAAACTGGTTCAGATCCTAAGTGTAGACGGAGTGCAAGAAGCGCTCGGACTGGAATAAGTGGAATGTAGCAATTGAAATAGAGATTGCCTCGCTTTATAAAAGGGAAGTGTTTTTGGGCGTATTGCCAACACCCCTTGGTATCTTCCCTGTGGGAAACAAATGGGTTTTCGTCCATAAAAGAAACGAAAACAACAAAGTGGTGAGATATAAAGTAAGGCTTGTGGCACAAGGTTTTATGCAAAGACCTGGCGTTGATTTCAACGAAACTTACTCTTTAGTAATGAGTGGAATAACATTTCGATACTTAATATTGCTGGCCGTATAAAATCGTCTATCTATGCAGTTGATGGACGTAGTGACAGCATACTTGTATGGGTCATTGGATTCTGATATATACATGAAAATTCCTGATGGAATCAGTAAACCGAATCCCAAGGCAAATCGCAACATGTATTGTGTCAAGTTGTAGAAGTCATTATATGGCTTAAAACAGTTGGGCCGAACGTGGTACAATCGATTGAGTGAATTCCTTAAATTAAAGGGATACACAAATAATGATGACTGCCATGTGTCTTCATTAAAAAATCATCAACAGGATTACGTATTATACCGATGTAAGTTGATGATCTTAATAGCATTGACAACCAACCCGATATTAATGAAGCACGCCATCATTTAAAGATGAAGTTTGAAATCAAAGATTTGGGTCAAACCAAATTTTTCTTGGGCTTACAACTTGAGCATTTTCGTACTGGTATATTTATATACCAAACTGCCTATGTCCAGAAAGTACTTGAGAAATTCAATATGGACAAGTCATATCCAACAAAAACCCCGATGGTAGTGAGATCCTTGGATGTTGAGAAGGATCCTTTTAGACCATGAGAAGAAGGGGAAGAGATATTGAGACCACATGTCCCATATCTTAGAGCCGTCGGAGCACTAATGTATCTTGCTAATAGCACCCGACCGAATATTGCATTTGCAGTAAACTTGCTGGCAAGACATAGTGCTGCACCTATCAAGCGTCATTGGGTAAGAGTTAAAACTACTTTGAGATATCTCAATGGCACTGGAGATCTTGGATTATTCTATAGTAGAAATCAAGATCCAATTTTGTTAAGATATACAGATGCTGGTTATTTATCAGGTCCCCACAATGGCAGATCACAAAGAAACTTTGTATTCTTGCAAGGTGGAACAACAATATCTTGGGAGTCTTAAAAGCAGACTTTGGTGTCTACTTTCACCAATCATTCTGAAATAATTGCTTTATATGAAGCGTCACGCGAATGCGAATGGCTTCGCAGACTGATAAACCACATAATACAATCATGTGGTATTGGTGCACTTGAGACACCAACCATTATCTTTGAGAATAATGCGGCATGTGTTGTGCAAATGGAATCATGTTATATTAAGAGTAATATGACTAAGCATATTATTCCCAAGTTGTTCTATCCCCATGAGCTCCAAAAGAGTGGAGAAATTTAAATCTTGCAAACTAAGTCTGGTGATAATCTTGCAGATTTGTTCACAAAGTCTATACCATACTCTACATTCCATAAATGTGTTGAAGGGATTGGTATGAGAAGGCTTAGAGACTTGCAACATTCAGGGGGAGAATCACTCTGAATCATAACCTGTATTCGGACATCCCATTGTACTTTGTTCTTTACATGAGTTTTACTCTTCTAGAGTTTTCTCGTATAGAGTTTTTAATGAGGCGACGTCAACACATAGTAACTGTCATATTATCTATTTTTTCTACAGGGGTTTTTTGAAGATAATATTTATGACATATTGATCTTTAATCAAATTGTTTTTAGACTGTCTTTGTGAACACCTAAAGGGTCTATTAACATTGGGAGTTTTATATATATATATATATATATATATATCATGGTGTTTCTTCTTATTTTTCCCACTGGGTTTTTAAAGAGTTTTGTTTGCTATATCGGTATACTTTGGTTTTTTCCCATAGGGTTTTCCAAAGCTTCAAGATGATGACAGATGAACAAATGAACAAACAAAGGTGTCTACATGAACCAATTGATCAAGGGAGAGTGTTAAGATTAAATAATTTAGTGATCAATTAGTTAATCCCATCATTAGTTGATCATTAGCAACTGCTAATGACGGCCCCTGTAGAGACACCTTTTGGCCCAGTCACTAACAAGACAATTGTCCATATCGGACAAGTATTAATATGTACAGTGTTCATCGGAGTAATACACATCGGTCGTTTCATCTGACCACTTTTCACTTTAACAGTTTTGTCCGACCCCATTGCCACACTCCAAAATTTCTGATTTTGAATTGTGCATAAAAAACACAAATAATATAAATGATTTGATGACTTCCATAAAATTTTTCAAAGATTTATTTAATTGTTATCAATTTAAAGGGCAAATACATGATTTTATAAAAACTTTTACAATGCAATATAAAAGGATTGTAATACCCTAAAAATTGGATTCATGAAAATAGACTTTAAATTGATTTACTTATTCATGCTTCGTTGTGCTCATTTAAACATCAGTAAAATAACAATTTTTATTATTTGAAAATCAATTATTAGATTAGCTAGATGTTTGTGCATACATGCAGCTGCATTTGTGTTTTTGGAATATGTGGTTTTGACCAAAGTATTCAAAACTTGTTTTGAATTCATTTTAAAAATGATTATGAAAATAAAAGAAGAAGGCTTCTTTATTCTCCCTGCTTTCTGGCCCACAACTGCAGCAAGCCAGGCCGCAGCCCACTCCTTCTCCACCCTCAGCCGAATCCCACAGCAGCTGGCGGCTGGCTCGCCGTCATTCCCTTCTTCCGTGTGGGCCGGGAACAAGCTAGGCAGCCCAGTGCAAATGCCCAAGTGGAGGCCTGCTGCTCGCTCTATCCCTCCTCTCTCCATCGTATTCAATCCATCCAAATTATAAGAGGTTTGACTTTTTTTACACCAAGTTTGACCACTCGTCTTATTCAAAAATTTGTGTAAAATATCACTTCTTTCGTCGTGGTTTGGTTTATTAATAAAAATTCTTCAAGAATGACTTAAATTTGACTATATTTGCACAATTTTTTTTAATAAGACGAGTGGTCAAACTTGGGGTTAAAAAAGTCAAACGTCTTACAATTTGGGATGGAGGGAGTAATAGGCAGGCTCACGTCCCTCTCTATTTACTAGCCCAGTCCTGTCTGTCGGCCCGTCTCCTACCTGTCTTTTTTTTAGAATTATCTCCTACCTCAAATCTTAGTAGCTGATCCCAATTTCTCCGGAATTTGGCGTAGGCCACAAGTCCGAGCTGCCCCTATAAAGCCTAAGGGCCTGTTGTGCACTCTTTTTCATATACTAGTATATTGCTCGTGCTAACGCTACGGTGATATCTGGTAATACAAATTAAACAACTAAAGTATACATATTTTGTTGTTGCCCAAAACAATGTATATATATTTTGCTGTTGCCCTCGGGTTTAGACTAGGCTTCGACAATCTAACATCAGCACACAATTCTCATTTTTTTCATGGTCCAACACATATAAAATGCCCTAAATTGAACTAAACAGAAGTTGCATGTTGACACATGTTTCCTCATTAGTAATGGCCTCTTCCCTGATCACAAAAGTTCCTAGGGGGCTACGTCATGATCGCATCATTAAAGGTTTCTTGTGGAACAT
Source organism: Miscanthus lutarioriparius (assembly GCA_904845875.1). Taxonomy (NCBI): domain Eukaryota; kingdom Viridiplantae; phylum Streptophyta; class Magnoliopsida; order Poales; family Poaceae; genus Miscanthus; species Miscanthus lutarioriparius. Next base: position 75,185,711 of record CAJGYO010000012.1, on the reverse strand, counting down.
TCTCACCACTTCCCCATGCTTACTCCATGTCATGTAGTCTTGCACGAACCCCCTGGTAATCAAATAACATCGTATCTGCTCTATGCTGCCAAATTGCCTCAGATTTTTGCAGTCTCTGCATAGATAATACATGTAGCCTTGATCCCTTGGATTGCATGCATCACAAGCTTTGGCAGCCATGATGAAGGTGTTGATGCCCATCAAGAGCTGCATGTCTGAAGATGTGAGATTGTACACCAATCCTCGATCCATCTATGCACAGAATAAGGTGTCACGTGTGTGATCATGAAAGTTAAAAACTAGAGTCACGCCGTCATGAACAACCATTGTAGATGAAAATTCAATGGGTTGCCAGGTATCACATGGATGTGTTCATAAAAATTAAAATTGGTAGCCCTCTTGAAGAACCAATATTCTACTTCAAGCCACATAAAAATGGCATGACAAACTATAGAATTAAAAACTAGAGCCGTCGAGAACAACCATCCTAGCTAAAAATTTCATGTGTTCCTAGATGTCACATAGATGTGTTCATCAAAATTAAATTTGGTAGCCCTCTTTAAGAACAATTATTTTGCTTCATGCCACATAAGGGGGAGACTAATTATAGGAAAATAAAAAATTAGAGCCTTCATGAACAACAATTGTAGCAAAAAACAATGGATTGCTAGGTGTCGCATGGATATGTTCATCAAATTAAAATTGGTAGCCTATTGAAAAAAATCTACTTCATGCAAGAACTAAAGCATCACATACTAACAATCATCAAAACCATCATGTAATTTGCTAGAAATTAAATGAGTTTATAGACACCAACCTTTTGAAAGATGGAATCACCACACTTTATGCCATTCAATTCTCACGATCTAATTGAAAAGTTCTCTCCAAAATAGGGAAATAACTAGCATGAGAATCAAGCAATCTAGCCATTAAAACAATTAAAAGCTACAAATTTAAAGGAGTGGATGCTTATTACTAACCTTAAAGCAAGAAGATTATGTCCATCCTTCAAAATCCAAGACCTTTCATGAGCATTTTGATGAAAAATGGCCGCAACATTGGAGGGAAGGTGGGAAAATGAACCTCCCCTTGGATGAGTGCTTGAAATGGGAGGGAGCATGGAGGAAGGAAAGTTTTATACTGTACACATAACACAGTCCGGTTCAAGCCATAAGCCGGCATTGATAGGCTCTACATCTATCGGCTTATGGCTCGAGCCGGAAGTGATAAAGACCTTCACTGCTGGGTCAATTTTACTCCCAATCATTTTTGAATTTTCAACTTATATCCCAGCAGTGAAAGGTTATCGCTGCTGGTTTGTAACCAACCGGCAGTGAAGGTTAGTTCTATAATAGCGTCGAGACGTGTTGTAACATCTTAGTGGCACCAAATTGACAATAGGATCTTAGTGGCACTAAATTTTTTGTTCAGGTGGTACTCCCTCTATCCCACATTAAAAGTCGTTATGGGATGCGTGTAGGTCAAACTTTCTCAACTTTGATTAGGCTCGTAGAAAATGCGGGCAACATTTATATCTTCAAATAAGTTTATATTATGAAAGTATATTCAACGATCTATCTAATGATACTAATTATGTATTATAAATATTAATATTCTTTTTTATATATAATTGATCAAAGTTTAAAAAAAACTGACTTTCTCGGGAAGCGAAAACGACTTCTATTTTAGAACAGATGGATTATGAAACACGATATAAGAGTAAGTCTGATGTTGGTTGTCATCACTTTAATGATATTGTTTTTTTAATCAGCTCTAAAATCTAGGCTAAATATTCATATAGTTACAAATCATTATTGTTGTATGTAAAATTGTAACGAGGTGTGAACATTCAAACGTTGTAAGGAATACGCGATTAACCACGAAATTACTGGACCGTGGAAACCTCCACTACTAAATTGAAGGACCAGCGCATGGAATCCACGGTCAAATCATCAACACTTTAACTCGTCCGGAGGTCTTAGTAGTATATAGGAAAACTCATGTAAATGACTAAGAACTTGTGGCTGGAACCACTCCGAGTCAGCTGTCTTATTCAGACCCCATGTTGGCTAGCTAGCTGTCCTTTTTTTTTCTTTCAGATTTCTGATTCCAACCACGCTTGCCATTGGTGTGTGTGTACCAGCACAGTTCTGACCTGTGACCAAACCACACAATGTGCTGGTCTGGTCCATGCGAGGTCACACGGTCGAGTCAGTCTCGTCTTGGAGCTTTCCTTCCCACCAGTGACCACTGACCACTGACGCGTGTTTCCGCTAACAAATTGAAGGGCAGGCCTTGCATGGTTTGGTGACCGGCGATTTCTTTGTTGGTCTAGCTTCTTCACATGAAAGTTGCGTGAAACCTCTGTCTACTTTCATGATCGTTACAACTTGCATCTTATGTGCTTACGGACTTCTTATTGTGTAGTACTAGTCAGTCAAGTATGTTCCAACTGTGGAAGAAAGGGTTGTTTCGTTACAGTTACAAGGAAGTCACCATATCCGTTCACGGCAGTTCCCGTTGCCAAGTCCGTTTGATCATGACCTGAAAAAAGGTCAGTGACAGAAAACACACAGAGACATTCTCTACTAAATGTCTTCTGGACAGCCTTTTATTCCTTTTTTTCTCGTAGGTATAACAAAAAAAAGTATTATAAAAAAAAAGAAGGCTCTGTATAATAAATTAACATATGACAAACTCATATCTCTTTATGCTAAGGAGGTAGTGTGTATAAATATAAATATGTTAGTTAATAAAATAGAAAAATAAGTTGTGGTGAATATTTCGTCTGATTAGATTATAGTAATAGCGTTAACATATGTTGACCTCGTGCTTCTGTCCCAAAGTTTGTTAGCTTTCCATTGCATTTTATATATTTTCCGTAGTCTTTATATGTCCCACATTTGCATTTTCTTTATTTTAATAAGTTCTCAACGATATCCACATGCATGTAGAGAGGAGACATAGTTTAGTTATATACGAGGTGGAGAGTGAGAGCCCCCAATTGGCATCAACTGTTTGTTATTTCCAAAGAAAGATGGGATATGATTGAAGAAAATAAAGAAGAGTGCTAGTAAAGAGTAGGTGCACATCCTGACACGTACCCGTCGGCTCACCTCCTTCCTCCTCTCTCCTGTTTTCTTATTTCATGGACTTTCGTTGCCGCTCTGCCCTATTTGACTCTGACGCTATTCGTCACTGTGCTTAGAAGGGGTTGTCGGGAGGCCGGCGGACCGGTGGTGGTAGCGATAGAGATAGCGGCGAAGGGCGGGGTGAGCAGAGCGCTACGCACTAGGTAGTGGGAGGGGCTGGTTGAGCAGTGCAAATAGCGGGGGTATCAGCAAGAGAAGAAGGAGCACGTGATGAGGAATAACGATGGCCGCGATAGAGGACGTTGGTAAAGACGGTGGTGTGCCACCAGAGCCGACGAGGTGGTGGAGGCAGGGTGGTCGAGCTAGGTATGAAAGAGAAGACCCCGGCTAAGGATAACCATGGTTGGATACTACGGTGGAGGCAGTGAGGGTGCTAACAGAGGCGGACGTAGTAGGATGATGGCAGGGGAGCACATGTGAAAATGATAATATGGGATAGAGAAGAGCGAGCGGGCCGAGCACTTTGGGCATGCACGTTCAGAGGCTATTCGATCTTTTTGTTTTTATCCAGTAGTAGCACTACTCGTTATACGTGGAAGATAAATAAACATTAAAACTGTAATGTTTCCGTTGCATCAACGTAGTGGTTACACAAGCATTGCTGTATGTTGGAAGAACAATGGCGTGACTCACATGAACAACAACAGCGTGACTCACACGAGTCCAAATGAAACGGTCACCCACTCAATCGAAAGAGCAACGGAGAAGACTCCTCCATACAGCGCGTCGCGTGAAGTGGTTAGGACAGGTAGGGTGACCACGACGACCACAGCCTAATCAGAACGCACATCGTGTGGCCAGTTTTTTAGCCGAAAATGACAGGTGGGTCTTGTACGGTCATCCGCTCGCTTGTCGCTTCACACGATCGAGGCGCGGTGTGGCTGCTGTTTAAGTGCTAGTAGTACTGCTGCAAGGTACTCATGTTTTACCTCGAGATTTGATTCCTCCCTGATCCCTGAGGTTGCTTCCGATCATCAGCATATCAAGCAAGCTGCAGAAGCATATTTCACAAGATAGCTTTTTTAATAGCACAGGCAGCAATTTTTAGAGAAGGGACTCATTTATAGAGACTCTATAATCAAGCTATATAATCAAATTTTGATCAAACATGACTGATTATTGACCCATTCCTCGACAACAGGAACGGCGTTGGGGCGCAAGTGGGACTAAGGAGGAGATGAATTTGACCGGCTCTTGCAGTGACTGTTGAGGCAGCAACACGGTGGTTTGTGCGGCATGGATTCGACGAGCTACAACAATGAGGTCGGCTTAGTCCACTGTGCCGTGGTAACCAATGATATATGAAAAGTTGAATCAATTGTTTTAAGGACTTTTACATGATTTTCATTTATGTAGTGGTAATTTGAACCGTACAATAATGTACATACACAATTGAAAATATGGTGCCACGGTGCATTCTTCAAAATGATGCTCACACTTATGATTAAGTAAAATCAGGATTGAACCATATATGTTGACTTATAGTCTCTTGCAGGAATCATATAAGAAATTTATAGGAATCATTTCAATTTAGCAGAAAAAAAACATAGGAACAGAAAGAAAGAAAAAAAATCCCGAGTGTGATCAACAGAGATAAGTGTATCTACGTATATGTAAGCGTCTCTGTTCTGCGTGTTTTGGAAAAAGAAAATTTTGTAGTACTGTAACCTTACGTCGGACAGTCAGTGACTATGGCTTTTTAAATACGATAAACAAATTTTCAAATCGATCTGACGAAATCGCCCGAGGATGACAAGGAAATTTTACCCGCAGTACGTTAATTAATAATATAACTACTCCAATAAATTATAGCATAAGAAGAAGCTCCAAATTGCGGCCTTTAGAAAGCGATCGGAGCACTCGTCAACCACGTGCTCTCTTTAAATAACCCGTGTCTCCTGCAGTTTCAATCACAGCCAACTAATAAGACACCCCAGAATCTCTCTTTCTCGCGCTAGCTCTCTCTGAGTCTCACTCTCTCTGAAGATTGAGTGCCTGTTCCGAGGACGCACCCACGCACAGACGCAGAGCAGAGAGCCATGGAGGTGACACCAAACCACACGCAGACCGTGGCCGGGTGGGCGGCCATGAACGAGTCCGGCAAGGTGGAGCCCTTCGTCTTCAAGAGAAGGTACAGATCAAAGGCGTTCATTTGATTTCAGCTGCTGTTCTGAATCCTGATCGATAACAATCCTTTGGTTTGGTTTGGTTTGGTTTGTTGGGCATGCAGGGAGAACGGCGTGGACGACGTGACGATCAAGGTGCAGTACTGCGGCATGTGCCACACCGACCTGCACTTCATCCAGAACGACTGGGGCATCACCATGTACCCGCTGGTCCCGGGGCACGAGATCACCGGCGTGGTGACCAAGGTGGGCAGCAACGTCTCCGGCTTCCGTGTCGGCGACCGCGTCGGCGTGGGCTGCATCGCCGCCTCCTGCCTCTACTGCGACCACTGCCGCCGGTCCGAGGAGAACTACTGCGACAAGGTGACGCTCACCTACAACGGCGTCTTCTGGGACGGCAGCGTCACGTACGGCGGCTACTCCCGGATGCTGGTGGCGCACAAGCGGTTCCTGGTGCGCGTCCCGGACACGCTCCCGCTGGACGCCGCGGCGCCGCTGCTGTGCGCGGGGATCACCGTGTACAGCCCCATGAAGCACCACGGCATGCTGCGGTCGCCCGGCGGCAGCCTGGGCGTGGTGGGACTCGGCGGCCTGGGGCATGTCGCCGTCAAGTTCGCCAAGGCGTTCGGCCTCCGCGTCACCGTCATCAGCACGTCGCCGGCCAAGGAGAAGGAGGCGAAGGAGCGGCTCGGGGCCGACCATTTCGTCGTCAGCACCGACCAGAAGCAGATGCAGGCCATGGAGAGAAGCCTCGACTACGTCATCGACACCGTCTCGGCCAAGCATTCGCTCGGCCCCATCTTGGAGCTGCTCAAGGTGAACGGCAAGCTCGTGCTCGTCGCCGCGCCCGACCAGCCCGTCGAGCTCCCGTCGTTCCCGCTCATCTTTGGGAAGAGGACCGTGAGCGGGAGCATGACGGGAGGGATGAAGGAGACGCAGGAGATGCTGGACCTGTGCGGTAAGCACAACATCACCTGCGACATCGAGCTCGTCTCCACGGACGGGATCAACGAGGCGCTCGCGCGCCTCGCGCGCAACGACGTCCGCTACCGCTTCGTCATCGACATCGCTGGCGACTCAAACTCAAAGCTCTAGTTCGATCAATCAATTGGCTCCATCATCAGCATGCATGTTTCGGTGGATGGCACGCGGTTGGTGGTGCTTATGCTCTATCTATTTCATATCTAGTGTGTGTCAGCATCAGCAATATGATCAATAGTAAGTAATCACTTGAGCCACGAGAGTGTGTAATGGTTGATGTGCTAGCTCATCTAGCTGCCTCTTGACGTGGGACACATTGTTTGGACGACTTTAATTTTCTTGTGGTTATTCGCCCTGCTCGCTTAGCTTATAAGCCGTACTTTTTCAGTCAATGAATAATATTTTTCTCTCACAATAAATCAGCAAATTGTACTTTCAGCCATCGCTTATCAACCAAGCGAACAGGACAATTGTGTATTCTGGTTGGGTTTCTTTTATATTTGCAGTTGTGGGATGCCGCGAGGCCACGCGTGAGGCTGCATATTTCGTCGTTGCTTGATGCTTGGAGCAAATAAACATTAATACATGTGTTAGTCATTTTCACAAGATTTGCTGGTTCCATCGTCACTACGTAAAAAACGGTTTGTAGCAACAGGACAAATTTTTTATAGGGACAGCTGGTGATGGAGCTGCCCCTATAGTGACGTGCTCTGGACCCACGAGACCAGCCGCCCCTACAAATAGAACAGCAGGGGTGGCTGGTGATACGAGCCGCCCCTACAAATGGGCCAGATTTGTAGGGCGGCTCACTCACCAGCCGCCCCCGGTGTTGCTATTTGTAGGGGTGGCTAGTGATTGAGCCGTCCCTACAAATGCCCCGCATATAAATACCTGCGATTTGTAGGGGCGGCTCAATCACCAGCCGCCCCTACAAATGACCCACATATAAAAAAATTACAGCATATTTTTTCTCCTCGGATTACTTACTCCAACCCATGAAAGAAAGGTGGGGAGGTCTTTGGCACCTCCCAAAAATTGCTCTATTAAGGGAGGAATGTTTTGGTCTCAAATCCTTTGGTGGAGAGGTTGTAGAAGGTAAGAAAATGCTATTTCATATTTTTTTTGAAGTTTTAACGGTTGGTTAATGAGTAACTAGAGTTTTGTTTTTCTCTCTTCTATGGTGCTTGAGCTACTTATGAAGCAAATTAGACCCAAGTTTTAAATGTATTAGGGTAAATTAGGTAGGGGAACAAGATCATACCCTTATTTGGTCCATGTTTCTTGATTTTAGTGAACAATTAGTTAGTTTTATGAATGTTTCATATGCATGTAGATCTAGATCTAGGGTTTGGTTTTTTTATTAATTTTGTTTTTGTAAATTTATGTTTGATGAAATTGGACTAGGGTTTGCATGAAAGATATTGGGTAAAATATAATTGTTGCTAATTGTTGTCTTTGAAATTGTTTATTGTAATCAACAAATATGTATTTTAATTATTTATGGATAAATGAGCCATTAATTAATTTTCCTCTACCATGGTGTGTTTGTATGCTTCATGTAATTATATTTGATTTATATTCATATATATATCTGAAGTATATATAATTATTCGCAAGTAATTATTAATTTGATTTATATATATATATGAATAAGTAGTCATTTAATGTTTGTTTTATTGTTGTTGTAAAAGATGGAGTACATGAACTCTTGGATGTATGGTTCGTTAAGGTTCAAGGCAGGTTTCCGTGAAGAGGTGGATAAATTTATTGAAGCCGCAAAGAAGCATGCAACGACGTTGACAGAGAATAAGGATACAATTATTTGTCCCTGTAAAGATTACAAGAACCGTATGGCATGGACAGATGTGACTATCATCAGATCATATTTGATTATGCGAGGATTTGTTGAGGACTACACAGTGTGGATTCATCATGGTGAAACGGTTATTGTTAACGACGAGGATGAGAAGGAATACGACGACGAAAGCCTAGAATCCCTGTCCCAATATTCAGCAGAGCTTGATGCACGAATAGATCTCGAGTTTGGCAATGAACAAGGTGGTGATGCTGGTGGTTGGGATGGTAACGACGAAGGTGGTGTCAATAATGATGGTGAAGCATGTGTCAGGAATGAAGATGATTTAGAGGACATGATTCGAGCCCTTAGACCAGAGATTTTACTAAAGAGCCCGAAAGATCTAGAAAATTTGAAAAGGGTGATAAAAGCATCGAAGGAGACTGTGTATGGTGTTGAAAAGGGTTGTTCGACACATTGGACATTGCTACATTTTGTACTTGAGCTACTCATCCTGAAGGCTAAGTACGGCTGGTCAGACTGTAGTTTCAATGGTCTATTGCGTCTCCTGTCATGGGTGCTGCCACAACCAAACTCAGTTCCCGCCAACACATACCAAGCAAAAGAAGGTCATAAGTCCATTAACAATGGGGGTTGAAAAAATCCATGCTTGCCCCAACCACTGTATACTTTTCGTGGCGAAACGTTCAAATCACTAGATAAATATCCCCGGTGTGGGGCTAGCCGGTACAAGAACAATGACCTTTACAGTGGGGACGAAGCATCCACAGGGAAAAAGAGGAATAAGAAGGATACAAAAAGGTGGTACAAGAATCTCAGTCCCCAGAGGACACTCCATTAGGCAATGATGCAAAGCAGAGAAGAATTCCTGCCTTGGTAATATGGTACCTGCCTGTGACCAATCGCTTGAGACGTATCTTCCTAAACCCTTAAGAAGTCGCACTCATGACATGGTGGGATGATGAGCACAAGGTGAATGATGATAAGATTGCACACTCGGTTGATTGTAGTCAGTAGCAAAGGTTCGATGAGAAGCATAAAGAATTCAACGATGACCCAAGGAATGTACGGTTTAGCTTGAGCACCGATGGAATGAATCCCTTCAATGAGAGGATGAGCGACCACAACACTTGGCCAATAATCTTGACCATGTACAATATCCCAACGTGGTTGTGTCAGAAGAGAAAGTACCTTCTCCTCACTATTCTTATTTCTGGACCTAAACAACCAGGCATTGATATAGATGTGTTCCTTGAGCCTTTGATGCAAGAAATAGAGAGGCTATGGAGGCATGTGGAGCTGATGTACGATGCGTTCAGAAAGGAGGACTTCATATGTAGAGCAATAATATTTGTTACTACCAATGATTACCCCGCGCTGTTTGCTTTGTCGGGACAGATCAAAGGGAAGATGGGATGCTTGGTTTGCTTGGATGGTACTATATGGGTGTACCTGGATGCATCCAAGAAGATAGTTTACCTAAGGAACTGACGCTTCTTAAAGATAAGTCATAAGTACCGTAGCAAATTGTTCTTTAGATTTTATGATAACACCCCGGAGATTGAACTCCCTCCGGAGAGACATCATAACGAAGAACACATGTACAGAATGGTGAAAAACATACGCGTCGTCTATGGAAAGAAGAATCTAGATGGGACAAATAGAGATAGAAGCACACCTCCTGTCGAAGGCGTACCTTTCAAGAAACAATCGATCTTCTTTCAGTATCTGCCTTATTGGCCAGACTTGGAGGTCCCCCATGCCATTGATGCTATGCACGTGTAGAAGAATGTCTTTGAGAGTCTCATTGCTACCTTGATGGACACAAGCAAGTCAAAGGATGGTCTGAAATCATGAAAATACATGGTGTAGCTAAACATGATGCCACAACTTCACCCGGTACCTGAGGCTAATGGAAAATGCACTCTGCCCGCGGCGTGCTTCAACCTAACACCAAACGAAAAGAGAGCTATATGCACTTTCCTGAGGGGGGTCAAAGTCCCGACTAGGTTTTCAGTGAATGTGAAGAAGCTAGTGTCGATGAAGGACCTGTCAATAACACACTGCAAGGCTCACGATTGTCATGTGATGCTGACAGTGTTTCTACCTATTGCAATCAGGGCTATAAAGCCAGAGTTCTTGAAAATGGCCATCACCCACATGTGCTACTTCTTTTCGAAGATCTCATAGAAAACGATTGACAAGCAAGAGCTGAGTGACCTACATGAATTTGTGGTGGAGATACAAAACTAACTAGAGATGTGTTTACCTTCCGCTTTATTTGATATAATGCCACATCTCATGATTCACATGGTTCATCAGATACAGGCGCTGGGCCCTTACTACTTGCATGAAATATGGTCCTACGAGCGGTTCATGTCGATACGTGCATAATCGAGCATACCCAGAGAGCTCCATGATAAAGGGTTACAGTATTGAAGAAGTTGTCGAGTGCTATCAAGAGTACCTAAAAGTACAGAAAGGGATTGGTAAACCCGATTCTCGTCACAAGGGTAGGCTAACTGGGAAGGGCACCAGTGGTAGAAAAGTGTTCATCGACCATGATTACAAAGAGGTGAGTCGGGCGCATTATAGTGTCTTGCAGAGTACACAACTGATGCAACCGTACATTGATGAACACTTGGCTATCATTATGGCGGAGAGAAATGGTCGTTCAGATGATTGGGTCATGAAACAGCACAAGCAACGACTAACTACATGGTTGAAGGACCAAAACATACTGCCTGGAGAAACCATAGACTCTATTACCATCAGTAGGTTGGCGGAGAGGCCATCGAGATAAGTGACATCTTGGAATGCTTATGACATCAATGGGTATACGTACTATACCCACGCAAAGGACAATAAATATGTGAATCAAAACAGCGGCGTTTGAATAGAAGCTCTTGATGGAGTGGGACGAAAGATCCAATACTTTGGCATCATTAAAGAGATATGGGAACTTGACTATGGAAGGGATATAACGGTGGCCCTGTTTCGATGCCACTGGATCAAACAACATCAACTAAACGAGATCGTATAGAGAGTCCTAGACCTCGAGAATCTAGGCTACCAAGATGACCCTTGGGTGCTTACTTCACGTGTCGCATAAGTTTTCTATATGCCTGACCCACAAAGTAACCTCCTCCCGAAGAAGAAGACAAAGCACGTGGTTGCCTCTAGGAAGCAGCACATTATCGGAGTTGATGGTGTGGACGATGTTGAAGCTTACAATAACTACGATGAGATGCCGCTATTCACAGACTTTTTCTAAGAAGATCAGTGTTGTGGAAAAGAACCTACCCAAAGACATATTGTCATGGGAACGAAAAGGTATCAAGGGAAAAGTCGTTACAGCGGGCTAGCTAGTTGTTGAACGTGGAGTATTTGTGTAAGTGTGTGTGTTTGTAAGACTTCATTTATGCATGTGTTTGAGACTACATATTTATGTATGCGTGTGGGACTATAGATTTATAGTTGAAATCATTTAAGGTTTCAAAATCTTGTTTAAAGTTGCCATTTATTGAAATTTAAAATCTTGTTGGAATAGGGAGCAGAAGGAGGAGCAGGAGAGGCTACTGAAGGCGAAGAAGAAGAGGATGAGGACTTAGAAGAGGGATATGTAAGTCCCGAGGATCCTTTCCCACGTGAAGCCAGAAGGAGGCCAACAAAGAAAGATTTGGACAAGGATTTTGACCCGAACGAGGAGGTAGGGAAAAAGCCTTAGCTTATAAATTTTGCTAAAGCTTTGACTATGTTACCTCTGCTAACACTTTGACCTGTCGTATATACAGGTCCCTCCTGAAACTTGGAAAAGACAATGTCGACGTCCGCGACATCTCGCCGGACAAGACGGAGTAGAGGAAAGGAGAGCGGAGGCAACAGACACAGAGACGGACATTGAGGCCTCTACTACACAACCTCATGACACAATGACGACTACCAAGCCTAAGAGGAAACAAGGGGATAGAAAAGCAAATCAATATCCAGATAAGGCATGCTATGTGATAACGGAGGTTGGGCCAGCAGGGGAGATCCTTGAGCCAAAGGAATTCAGAGGACGATTCCATAATGCGATCGGGGCCCTAGTAAGAGATAAATTGAACCCAGCAATCTCTAACTGAAAAGAGGTACCAGAGAAGAAAAAGGATGAACTATGGGATAGGCAGCTGAAGCTTAATTTTAGATATCCGGAGGATAAGCACAAACTGGTAAAAAATGCTTCCAGGATCATGGGAGAGTTATTTCGATGTTGGAGGTTGGAGCTCAACAAGAAGTATATCCAAAAGGGGTTAACTCCCTTCAACGAGTTTAGTAACATAACTCCTAGTCAATGGGAGGAGCTCGTGGCTCAGAAGACTTCACCGGAGGCATTGGAGCTCAGTGCCCGTAACATCGAGCTGGCGAAGAGGAACAAACACCACCATCATCTATGCCCCGGTGGCTACTATGCCAAGGAAGAGCAGTTTAGGAAGATGAACGAAGAGACCGCAACTGATGGGAATATCGATGTGAAGAATTTGAAGGTACGCTCAAGGAATTGGATATATGCGAGGAGTACAGAATCATCCGATGGTAATCTTAAGTTTGATAAGCCGCAGACCCAAGAGGTACAAGGATACTGAAATATGCTAAAGACAAGAAGAATGGCTCATTCAATCCTTCCAGAGAGAGGGACGAGCTTAACCTTGGCTTGGGAAACAAGGAGCACACAGGCCGCACCAGGGGGCTAGGGAAAAAGATGACCTAGAAGCACGGATTCTAAGAGGACAGGCACATGTACAAGAAATATGGCATAGATCGGGAGGCTAATCTTGAGTTCCAAGTGAAGGCTCAAGTTGCGAAGGGGCTGGAGGAGCAAGGACTGTCTACGGGGCCACGGACATTAATGACGCCGTCGGGAGAACTGGCATTAGTTGGCAGCCCTCCAAAAGTTCCTAGCAGCCAAGGTTCCACTGCAGCCACAACCACTGTCGATCGCATACGGGAACCAACTAGTTGCACCTTGGTGTTTCTCAGCGGACGGCAGAACATTGTGATGGAGGTAGCAATGGGTGTGGCACATCCTCCTAGTGGCTTACACCACAATAATAAGATACCGTCGGACTACACTAGGGTCGATGTGCATACTGTGAAGCCCGAGTTCATGTAGTGGAGGATAGACTACGCAACTCCCGAGGGGCTGGTGTTACTCGAAGACGTAATGGGGCAGTTCATCCTCTGGTACAAATGGGACATTATATTGACTACTTCTTCGCCGCCTCCCTCTCTCCCAAATTTGGAGCGAGTTGTTGAGGACAGAGAGATATTTTCACTGTCTCATGACCACCACATTCATGAGATGCCACATTCTTCCCCGGCTCCTAGCGAGCATGTGCCTGATAAGCCACAACCTTCTCCAGCTCGTACCGAGCAAGTGCATAATGAGATTCCATAGTCTTCTCAACAAGCACAACTGATACATGAACAACAAGTGCCTCCTAAAGAAGGTGAAGCACAAGAAGATGAGGACGTGCCTGAATGGGAACTTCGAAAGAAGCATCCAATCACCATAAGACCAATTTATGTTTTGATGAAAGACGTCTCGTTGGTGCACAAGTGGTGTTCTCATGACCAGTTCAAGCCTAAGAACCAAGTTAAAAAAGTCCCATCACGGGCTTCTGAGGAGGCCGTCACTAGCAAACTTCACCAAACAACAAAGCAGTATCCAAATGTTGATGCCATCAAATGGTCAAATGATTGCCCGAAAACATATGAAAGAGGCAAGCCCTTCCTACCAAACCGGGACATCCAGTGCCTACCACTTGCAATTAGAAGGTTCCATAATTGGTACAAGCATGCTTCCCCACTGGCATATTTGGAAGCCCAGCCGTGAAAATTGTCTTTGACTTCAATGATATTGTGGATACTATGTATGTTCTATGATGAGTAACATCGGTGTCTACAGGAGACACCCCTTAAGGGTAAGTTTGAACCTCTTTACCCGTAGTATAAAAACTTCGTACATGGTATGAAATACTAAACCGAAACGTGTTCTCTTGTAGTGGAAAGGAGAGAAAGAAATGAAAAGAGACCCATACAAGGATGACCAACTCTTAGAGCTCGTCGGCGACCTTTGCAACTTTATATTGGACCAGATTGTACATGTCAAAGGCACCTACCATGACCGAGAGCCTGACTTAGGTAGAAATCCTTAGTACTAACACCTTCGTGAGACTGAAAGGCTAGCTCTAGACCATTGATAACAATATATATGGAATTTGACATTGGTTTTACCTTGTGAATTATGTCTATTTAATGATGGATTGTATATATTTTTGTGAATTGGACTTGTAATTGTAGTTTATATAATATTCTTGTGCTTGTAGTTTATATAATACTCTTGAGCGAACACGGTTCGAAGGCTACGTTTTGCGAATCGTGGGTCGTAGTTAAGTTTTGTGCATTCCATGCCGCGGGCGATTCCCGGTCACGCATTGGTCGCGGGGCGTTCGACGGGATTATCTCACTTTCCTCGCTCACTCACAACGCGAACGCGGGAATACGCAGAAACAAACAGGGCCATATGTATGTTCTGGTCGAATTTGAATTGTAAATTTAAATTTTTTTGGTGGGAAAATATACTGTAGGGGTGGTTCTAGACTGAACCGCCCCTACAAATAGGTATTATAGGAGCGGCTGGTACTACAGCCGCCCCTACAAATGGATTTATAGAGGCGGCTGGTGGAGCGGTCTGGGAACCGCCCCTATAAATACATGATTTGTAGAGACAGTTTTGTAGGGGCGGCTAGCCAAACCGCCTCTACAAATGGTCTTGAGCTGCCCCTACAAACTCTGTGTGACGTAGTGCGTCTCTCTAGCAAATAGTCGTCTTATAATGGATTTGACTACTGACTACTCGAGGTGAAAGGCTACTAGTGCTGAAACCCGAATTTTAGAGCCCTCTGCTACGAAATCAACAGCTCATATTTGTTTTGTTGATATAGGAAGAAAAAATTAGGATGGCGTTTCCTCAAACAAAAAAGGATTGCAGACTTAATATTGCTATCGAAAAGGTTAAAGAACCTTATAGACAACCTAATATTCTTGCGGAATATATAGCGTTTTTATAGCACCTTTGATTTGGATGTGGAACTCCTTTAAAACACCTAGATTCTTTAATAAAATACACACAAAATTTGGGTGTAGGAGGCAAGTTTTTCACTCTGGTACCATACAACAGAACTATTTATAATTTGCCAAGTATATCAAATAATCATACTATATTTGTTGTTTCTGGTATCCATCGGTGGTCAAAGAGTATTCCAATCCTAAGAACCTTTCAACTATTAGCTTAGGGCCAGTTTGGCGGGACTCCACCTTCGAGCTGTGAAGCAATTTCTCTAGTGAAATTGAAGCTGTTTTGGAAAACGTTTAGCAAAAATGCTCTAGTCACAGTTTTGTAATAATTTGTGTCAAGTTTGCGAGTAGGAACCAGGAGAAGCCACATTTTTGTGGTTCTAGCTTCTCAGTACAAAAACAGCTCTGGCTCCTCCGAGCTCCTTTCAAGGAGCCAACTTTATAGATGGTCGTTTGGCACAATGCAACAACAAGAGCCACAACAAGGCGGAGCTAGAGCCATACCAAAAGAGTTCTCAATCAATTTTTTAACAAACAGAAGGGGTTTTGGGCCCCTACTGAAATTGATTAAGGAAAAACGGTTTAGGGCAGCACAGGGAGAATCAGGAAACAAGAAAAGAAGAGATCTAAATCATTATTCAGTGGGTTTGGACAAATGAGTAATAATGACATTGGAGAGGGTGCGTAAGGCTATTTCCAACAACACCCAAAATACAAGATCTATTCGTCCTTTGGGTAGCGCTACATGCAAAAGGTTCAATACCTATTCGGCATCTTCTCCAACAATAAGACCCAAAAGAGAATCCTTTCTACAAATGAGTTTTCAGGAGAGAGGATGCCCATATTTGGGTTGTGCCTCTCATGCAATCTAAAATAGATCTCCCGTATAGGTACTCTGTTGGAGGTTAATTTTGGATCTCTTGCTACCCATTTTGGGTTTTGATGTCCATATGTGTTCCTTGTTAGAGACAGTCTAATGCACTATGATAACCTAGGTTTGGGTATGGTAAGCACTACTATACAAATCTCATCCCCGTCGATAGCGGCGTGCTCGTGTTAAGTTCCACACCAGTTTTGAAAGTTCAGAAATTTGAAGACTAGGATAGCATCTACAAACTTTATTCAATCCAATGTCCGAGTAATATTCCTGAAAGTTTCTATTAACATATCTTACTATTACTAATTAGAGACCCTAATGGAGGCACCACTGAAAGATCTAGTTTGGTTTTGGTGAATTGATCAAACCCTATGTGCTAATCTTTGTTCTAAGTGATCATGAGATAGGTTAGTACTAATCCAAGTGGTAGAGCAATTGAAGGATGATCACGATGATGGTGGAGGCCACAGTGATGATCAAGTGTTCGAAGCTTGAAAAAGAAGAAAAAGAAAAATAAAATGGACTTAAGACAAAAATATATTTGATAGAGTCATTTTATTTTGGTGATCAAGACACTTAGAGTGTGTGATCACATTTAAGATAGATAGCCGTACTATTAAGAGGGGTGAAACTCGTCGTGAAATGCGGTTATTAAAGTGTCGCTAGATATTCTAAGGGGGAATTCCTTGTGTGCCATTAAAAAAGATCGCAATGCCATATGAGTCTCTAAAAAAGTTCAACGGTCTTCAGTGCCATTGCTCTAACTTTTTTGTGCTCTCTATGCCACCACCGTCAGTTTGGGCTCTAACGCCGTCAAATTGTAGGTGTGACAAGTCAAAAATACCCTTAAGTCTAAATATGTCATTAATTTTTTTGAGCATCTTAACGACTTCAAATGAAAAAACTCAAAATTAGAAAGTTGTAGATCTCGTCGAGATCTATAAATTTCATATAAAAATTATCTCCATTTAATTCCGTAAAAAATATGATTTGATATGATTAATATATCTTAGAAAAATCATATTTTTTTTTGCGAAATTAAATGAAGATAATTTTTATATGAAAATTATAAATCTCGGCGAGATCTACAATTTTCTAGTTTTAAGTTTTTTCATTTGAAGTTGTTAAGATGCTTAAAAAAAATTAATGATATATTTAGACTTAAGGGTATTTTTGACTTTTTACACCTGCAGTTTGACGACGTTAGAGTCCAAACTGACGACAGTGGCATGGAGGGAAAAAAAAATTGAAGCAGTGGCACTGAAAACCGCTGAACTTTTCCAGAGGCTCACAGGCCATTACGATCTTTTTTAATAGCACGTAAAAAATTCTCCTATATTATAAGCATGTGCATTTATATTACGAGCCAAATCATTACTCAGCGCGCGTGCACGTTGGATGTTAGCGACGCACACTTCCCATCTTTGGCACTCCCTTTCCTTTCCCTTAGGCACCTTCCGTTCCGTCCCGAATTTCTCGTGCTCACTTCTGATTCGGTATCACGCCGCGTTGGTCAATTTTAAAAAAATCAAAACCGTAACGCCCGTGTGTTTCCCCTTTCAACCTGCTTTATTCGTTTCGTCTTCTTCACGGCAGAGGAGGAAGCTCCGTCAACGCGGCCGCGGCTTCGATTTGGGACGGCACCAACTGGCCTCCCCCATCGACGTGGAGGCAGAACCTTCGTCGACGCCGGTGCGGCCCCCGTCGATGTGGAGGCGGAATCTCCGTCCACGGCGGCGCGACCTCGATTTTTGGGGCGGCACCAACCGGTTTTCCCCGTCGAGGCGGGGGCGGAAGTGGATTCGAGCGGGCTGAGGGCTGAGGGAGCGAGGGGCCTCGGCAAGTCCGCCTCCCGTCGAGATCCGGCGGCCGCAGACCTGCAGTGAGGACCGGGAGGAAGGATCCAAACCCTACTGCGACACGACTGCCGGCCGCGCCGCTGCGAGGACGTCGACGTCGTCACCGGCGACCGCCTCCAATGACTCCATCTCCTCTAGGTAGGTGCCGTCGCCCCGTCCGCCTGCCCTTCCCCGCTCTTTGCCCTTTTGCTCTCATCGGGTCCACGTGTGAGCTTGTGTGCAGAGGCTGTCAGCTGTCGCAGCCGGCGACGACTCGATTTGTGGGAACCGAATCTCAGGTTCGACGGTTCGTCCTTCTGATTTCGCCTCCACAGTGACGCAGATTGTTAGCCCATCTTTCTATGTATGTTTTGATGTGATTAATTTTATATGAAAATTTTGCATGCTAGCTGACCAAATTTTTTTAACTGCGCATAGGTTTAATATACTTTATATTTTACCTACGGGTCTTGCTGATTTTGAGCTTGAGGTATTGGTTTAGCGATTTCTAGGTTGCATCAACTTATGGTATCTATATTCGCGATTTGTATGCTTCTTCTAAGGTTTGAACTGGGCATGTATTTTTCCTTGTTCGAGTTCTGTTTTGCATGTCTTGGATCGGCTAGCAGATTGGTGGATCTATCGATGTACAAGCAAAACATGAATGATCAATATTCGTTTTATTTGTGTTAATAATGCTTACAGCAAGACTTTTCGTGTTTTACTTGTACCATCATGAGTATTAGAGCTCTGTTTTGCGTGTCTTGGGCTAACAGATGTAGGAGCTAAGACATGAAATGATCAATATTCATGTTTCTTGTATCATGAATTCTGATGGTGATATCATATAAATTAGCGGTGTAGATAACATAACAACCAACCAGTACCATTGACCTTTATTATTTGTTTGAACTTGAAGGCCAAATTAAACTGTGGCAGTCAGGAAAACTTTTGGTAGCTGGACTTGCCATTGTCAGACCGAATAACTGGTTCTGTTGCTTTCAAGAGAGGCGGGCACTAGCAATATTGCTATTCTGTTATTGTTCCACACAGTTCATATTGTGTGACATAATAGCACGCCGGCTATTAGTTCCTCTCACCTTGAAGCAAGTCCTTACTGGTTGCCTCCATCACCAACTATTATGTAAACTGGAGCAGCTTTGTTTGGCACTGGATATCAATTTCCTCGATGTAATGTTGTAGTTGACATTACAAATGCAGTACTGCAAGTGTAGAGTATCAATGAGAAATCAACATTCAGATAGTCGATTCAACTCTGAAGGGAATAAATTCAGTCCAAACTAAACTCAGAGTTTCCACGTACCATGTGAAAAAAAATTAAAATGGAAGAAATTAGGAAACTTTGCCACACAATTGAATTCATTCTTCAGTCACCACAATTGAGGAGTGTATTACTAATAACCACTAGTATAATACCCGTGCTAACGCCACGGCTTTATTTTAAGGATGTATATTGAAACAACCAAACTACGGTGGTACTTCGTCACAAATAGAGTACAGCAAGACAATTAAGAGAGATTCCAATTCATTGCATCATTCTCAGTATATTATAGAAACTTGTCCTGTACATACACCATTTAGAGAATGTGTATTATACAACTAAATTTAACAAAACAAAAACATCAGAAACATTTAGCCAGGTATAAAACATAAATTCTCAATTCTTGCTACCGCTACCAATCTGCCAATGTTGTCTTCTTACTTCAGGTGATGTCCAGACATCCCAAACATTCGACTGACCTTTTGGACCTGCAATGGTTACTCTATCAGTACTACAGATTAGTAAAAACAGAATGAAGTTCAATTAAGAACGACAAGCTTAGATAAATGAAGTGCTATGATCTTCGATAAATGCAGGGGTCAACAGAAATGTAACATGATTTCACCACCAAGCCCCAATCAAGCCAAAAAATAAGGCAATGTTAATGTACAAATTACAATCATTAGCTGCTGGACCGGATTCCACATGCCAAGCATCCAACTCAAACTAACACAGCCTCCACCAATGCCAAATTTTCATTATTTTACAAAACATGCTGGGTGGTAAGCTGAGTGCGGAGCTGAGGCACGGCGATGAAGGGAACCCCTAGACTGGTGTTCCACATTACTTAACTGATATTCTGTAACTCTCATATTGATACATGTCAGATTACTTATCTGGAACTCAGTCCTGGCTGAACCATGTGTCATGATACTTATCTGTAAGGATGAAAACGGTCGAACTCGGTCGAAAAACTCCTCAACCGTTTTCTACTTTTACATTTGAAATACGAAAGCGAAAGCAGAAGACACAAAAACGAACACGAACTTACGGAATATCTAAAATTTCGGAAACGAACCAATTCGAGCGGAATTATATCGAACACGGTCGGTATGCGAAAATTCAATACGAAATACCGACCCACGGTGCATAACATTAAACAAGTGCACGACCAAATACATAACAAGTTCACAACTAACAAGTGCATGATCTAGTTCAAATGCATAGCATTAAACAAGTGCACGACCAAATATATAATAAGAGAGATGAGGCTGGGCGCCGTCTATAAGAGATGGCAGCTAGCCACCAGTAGAAAGAACGCAGCTGCGTGGTGAGCAGCCTGTAATTGAGCTGTATGACCTGTGCAGTTGGCCAAATTCGGTTTAAACCGAATTTTGAATTCGGAATATTTCAAATTAAAAATAGAAAAGTAGAAAACGGTCGAAAAATGTGTAAACCGTTTTCTACTTTTACATTTGAAATACGAAACATCCCAAATGCGAAAGCGAAAACGGTAAAGTCGGACAAGAAAATGCGGATTCGATCGGATTAAATATAGAAAACGATGTGGTTCGGTTCGGGGTATTTCCGTTCCGTTTTCATCCTTACTTATCTGAACCATGTTTTAGAATTACATACTTTATAAACAGGGAGTAGCAGAAAACTAGCATAATTATGTATCGTTTATAGGAGAAAAATGACCACTTACCTCCAATCTTTATTTTAGCAATATGCCTGTCCTGTAAGCAAAGCCAGAGAGCATATTGTCATTATTGGCATTCTATAAGTAAAAAACATTTTAATTTGTACCACATCTGATAGGTGGATATTATGCATTAAAGAGAATGATGCAAAGATTTGTTTCCTTCCTACCCCAACTCACAACAACGAATTTGTGGTTGTATTATTCCCATTACTGACTTCAAGGTGCGGGGAATCCATCAAAATTCAAACAGGACTGACATGGTGCCTGACAGCTGTTAAGGCGGTGAATAATAGCAATGTTCGTAGAGGAAACAGGAGAATGTTATCACTATCGTCTGGCTACAGAAGAGAAGCCATGCCTCGTAGGACGAACATTGAGGCCTATGCTCCACAACCTCAAAACACAACCAACATATAAACAGTTCTACTGCAGATTTTCCTTAGTACATTACTGTTAAGACAATCGATAAAGGGGCTTTCCAGAAAAAACTGCAAATATAGCCACAGAACAGAAACAATGCTGGGTAACTCATGACTGGTTCGCGAGTAAAACGGCAAATAGCCTAACAAAATTCTGACAGACAACTCTGATATACAAAGTCGACTCACAGCAGGGAATAAACAACATGTGACACCATTATGTCTGATTAGCAATGGAGCAGTAATCTGCGAAACAGAACCCGACTTTGACAGCAAAGATGATATGACTTTGACAGCAAAGATGATATGCGTTTTTTAGGTACCAGATGTGTTCACTTCCCACCAAGGGAAGGAAACTGAGATTGGTCTTGAATTGCAGGAGCAGCTGGTGGAGCGCGATAACCCCCAACATATCCCCCTCTGAACCCTCCACGGTCTTCACGGCCCCTGCCACGCCCACGCCCGCCATAGTACCTTTCTCCTTCAGCACGCTTCAAAAACTCATTGATGCTCACCGACTGGGAGAAAAAAGAAGAAATAAGTGAATCATCCCCTCATTAGCAGTAGATATACAGTAAAAAAGAGTGTGAACCCAGTGATCTGATTGAATGCACAAGCAGGAGAAATCGCTATAGCACAGTTATAGCCACAGGACAAAGGAATGGCAAATGAATCCAAAAGAGTAAATTTTAGTGTGTTCATGGAGTTCAAAAAAGACAGTGGGCTACGCCATAATTAACTGGCTATTGTCAATTTCACCAATGTGGAAATAAAAAAAAATAGCATTTTTCAGCAGCTTGATATGAGGAAATCAGAACAATTAGAGAGATGCTAGACCTTCTTTGCGCGTTCATCACGTTCAGCATTTTCTTTCTTCAGAGCATCCTTATCAGAACCCTGCCAAGAAAATAATAATCATAAAAAAATAGCAATTTTCAGCAGCTTGATATGAGGAAATCAGAACAATTAGAGAGATGCTAGACCTTCTTTGCACGTTCATCACGTTCAGCATTTTCTTTCTTCAGAGCATCCTTATCAGAACCCTGCCAAGAAAATAATAATCAAGCTTGGACATCTCCACGACATTATAAGAGCAGAAAAGATCAAGGCATAATGACGACTTACCAGCTTTACGAAAATTTCATCATTTCCTTTCTTGTATGCAAGTGGCTGCATAGACTACAGGTCCCTATCAACTTCAACCTTCCTCTCTTCAGTCTTAAGGGCAAGAAGTGCCTTCCGCTTTTCCTCCCTTATTTTCTCAAATTCCTCAAGAGTCATCTCCTACATCATCAAAAGATTTGGTCAGGCGATCATCAACATGGAAACACATATCAGTACACTAATGAGTAAGGAAAGTTCCTTATGGGAAACAGGTGTCGTGATCACCAGGCTTGAAACTGCCCATATAGAATAAAGATGTGCATAAGAAAATATTAAAACTGTTGCAAATTTGAAGTCAAATAACTGCACTGGATTACGTTACTGCTGCTGGTGCAAATCAATCACCTGTTATAGCAACTCATACGGCTATTGAGTCTACCTTACTGATATAGCCCTATGAATATCACAAGCAAGCTATATAATGAGTGTCCCCTAAGATGGATCACACATGTGAGGAAAGGGAACCTCAAAGTTTCCAGAAAACTTGTCTGTTACACACATTTTCATCAGTTCCATGAATGTGGCAGGTTGTTCTTGCAATGTTAAATAACCGGATAAGATCCACATGTTAATTTCAAATTAATTCAATATCAAACAAAAAAGCAAGTTAACAACAAAATCATAGCATTTAGGTCATAAGATCAAAGCAAGCAGAAGTATACCTTATCCTCTTCCTTCTCTTCTTCCTCATTAGCTGTGGCATCCTTGTTCTCCTTGTTCTCCTCCGCCTGTGGAGTATCCTCCGGTGCACCCTGCTTCTCAGGAACAGGGGCCTTCTCATCCAGCTTCAGGCCTTCCTCAGTTTCCCTGGTCATCCAAACAGCACAAGTTGTTAGTTCTATCTTCACAAATGTGCACCTCAACATCTTATACAACAAAACATAGCTATCTTACCGGGCGATAATTTCATCAGTGGTAGTTCCCCAGTTCCCATGGCCTGAACCCTCGCGCTTCATTTCAAACCCACGGCCAGTACCGCTATGGCGTTCATAGGGCCTCCGAGGTGGCCTCTCAGAATCATCACCAAATTCACCATCACGGTATCCACCCCGCCGACCTCCGCCACCGCCACCGTAGGGTGGACGAGGGCCCCTCTCTCTATCCTGGGCGCCTTCTTCGCCTCCAGCTCTGGCACCTCCTCGAGCACCATATCCTCCCTGAAACCCATTAGCATCTTCGCTGCCATAGTCACGGTTCTGATCATATCCTCGCCCTCCTGTCCCACGACCACGTTCGCCGCGCCTGTAACCTCCATGGGAGGGAGCACCACCACTGCGGGACTCCTTCACTGAAACATTTAGAGCATGAGCATTCCGTGCAAAAAAAATCTATTTTTTGGTGCCTGAATTGGCTAAAATCGGACTAACTGTTTCGAACATCAAAGGTAATACTACTACGATTGTGACTGGAGGTAGTATTTCTTAAGATGGCATCCGAATTAATGTATCGCCTATGCTAATCAGCAGTATATCCTAAAATTGTTCAGGATAAAAAAACACTATTTTCATAGTCCACGCCTCAGGATGAGGATAAAAACTCTATTAAACCCCAGATCCAACAACCACGCAACTGAACCCGAACTCACCGGCCTGGGCGGGGGGAGCAGGCTTGGTCGGAAACTTGGCGAGGGCTGGCTGCGCGTCCGCCGCTTGCTTCTTCTCCTCGGCCTTCTGCTTCGCTGCCGCGGCGGCGGCCAACAGCTGCGTGGGGTCGTCGTTGTCGTCGGTGCCAAGGAGTTTGAAGGGATTGATGGTCGCCATGGAGACGGCGGAGGCGAAGGTCACACTACACTTGCGTACTTGTAGGTGGGGACTGGGGAACTGACCCTTCTGGCTACAAGACCCGCCTGCCGGACCTCATCGCCATGGCTCTGCCAAGGTCAAGGAGCTGGAGGCGGCTAAGGTTTCGGCGGCGGCGGACCGGAGGTAGCTGATGGAGACGAAGAGAGGGGGAGAAATGTGTGAGGACGTACAAACACTAGCCGCTGAGAGGAGCAGATGTCGATGACCAAGGTCAGCCCTCGTAGGGGTTATCGCCGGGTCTGGCGATGGTGCCGGTGAGGTAAGACATGTTGGCGCCGGTGGCCGTGGGCCTGGCCGCGCCCCCGGCTGTAGGCGGCACCGCCGGCCACGCACCTGAGCCTGGACGCGCCCCCGGCTGGAGGCTGCTCCGCTGGCCACGCCTCCGGCTTGAGGCGGCTCCTCCGCTGGCCGCGCCCCCGGCTGGAGGAGGCTGCTTCGCCGGCCGCGCCCCTGGATGGAATCCGCGCAGCCGGCCGCGCCTCCTGCCTCGTCTCCGGCCTCGATCTAGGTTTCAGGCGAGAGGGGGGAGAGAGATGCACGGGCGTCAGGGGTGAAGGCCACCGCAGGCGCGTCGATTGGGGAGAGGAGGTGTCGCGGGAGACGCGAGAATTCGGGAGGGGTCGTGGGTGGGCGTGCGTGAGGGACGGACTATCGGATTTGGACGAGTAACGAGAAAGAAGGATTAAGAGATAATCTGGTGCATTTGTTTTGATGTGTTATATTTTATAGGTGCATTCATAGATGTGGACATAGTATAAGTCATGACTATGGAGCAGACATTTATTGTGTGAGTATAAATTTATTCTAACTGGTATATTATAGAGTGGGGTAGATGAGAAGTTAAGTTAGGTCACAAGCTTCAATGGGAATATGCCACAAAAGAAACTACCAAATCAGCTACTATGGAGCAGTCCAGATACTAAATCAAGCATGTTTCTGAAATCTAGTAGTATATATGATGCCAATTTAAAGGGATTACTGTGAGCACATGTGCTCACCTAGGGAAGCATTATTTGGCTAGTTAGAAATGACTATTTTTCAGTCAAATCTTGCCTTCTGTGCAGGCTTGCAAATCCAAGTTCATTCATGAAATTCTCAATGTTTTCTGAAAAATCCAGTGTTTTCCACACACACATGCATATATGCGTAGCTAACGTGTAACAACCAAACAACAGATCACATTTTTGTGAATATTGGACACACCTCCAGCTAAGCGCATACCAACCATAAGAAGAGTGAGTTGGACCTGTTTTTTCAATATTTTTGTCGAGGGTTTTTAGTGCTCAGATTCTGTCTTTTATATCTACCCCTTATGTGAGTTTGTTAGAATAGCATCAGATTGCTCATTTTTTTTGTGAATCAGCATCATGGTGCGTTTTGTTTGTTGGCTTTCCTTTTTAGTGTGTTAATTAGGATCTTTTTGTTTATATAGGGTAGGTTTGCAGGATAGAAGATTTGAGATCTAGCTTGTCA
Organism: Miscanthus lutarioriparius; assembly: GCA_904845875.1. Lineage (NCBI taxonomy): Eukaryota > Viridiplantae > Streptophyta > Magnoliopsida > Poales > Poaceae > Miscanthus > Miscanthus lutarioriparius. The sequence continues at coordinate 75,159,957 of CAJGYO010000012.1, read as the reverse complement.
GCTTTTAGTTTATTACTAGAGCTATTTTCACTTCCCGTATGCCATGATTTGTATGCTGGCACCAACATACGGCATATGGTAATGCCTATGCTGTTGGCACCAAGTTCTGATCGATTTTATTTCCCCTTCCCAGTCCCCAATAATAACATCTTTTTACACTCCTAAGAGCAAGTTTTTGTGGATTGATGAATTGAGATGTTTCTAGTGCCCCTTTTGTAGCTGATGGGTGTTTCATGATTCCTGAAAATGTTCGATGTTAAATTCCAAGTCTCATGTCTAATTCTATACGTTAGCTGAGGACCCATCATACAATTGTTCCCATATGACATTCTGAAGATTCATCAATTATTTGACTTACCTCCGATTTTGTAGGTCGATGGTCTGCGAGAGCATGTGAAGAAAAGTGGGCTTGTGGAGAAGATTGAATTGATTTATTTCTCCCCGTCTACTGAGGTATAGTCTGATATTTTCTTTTTTTAAAAGCTTTCCAGGTTCAGTTCACTAGTTCAGAAAGCTTTACAGATTTAGTTCAGGTATCCTAATAAGGCACAATTGGTCACTCAAACAGCTCAAAAGGATAGGAAACGTTGACTGTGTACTCGTCCCTTTGTTCTAATCAGAAATTTACAAGCTCTTCAATCCATTATATTAACTAGGAAAGAACTGAATCCTACAAATTAGCAAAACAAGGATTTTAGTTCTTCGTACCCAAGCATTGTAACAGCAAGCAGCAGACTGTGAGAACTTGTCCTCCCTCTCCCCTTTTGTTGGTTCCCTGCCTCTATGCTCCCTACAAGATCATACCGGCGGCAAGAGCAGGAGCATCATTGCTTTGCTCAACCAACTGCACATGCATGGCAGCAGCAAAAGATTGACCATAACAGCAGCTATAGTTAGGAGCAGATATTGTTAGTTAATCTACTGCCACCTTATGTGAACACAGCAGAGGAAGGCGGCGTCGACTTAGCCGCCTGCTGTATGTGAACACAGCAAGGGAAGGCGGCGCCGACTTTGCCCCCTGCTGTGATACAGTAGCCGCTGCAGGTGCAGGCGCCGCACGGCTCACCTGCAGCACTGTAGGAACAGGCAGTGGCCGGCGCAGAGTCAGCCCTGTCAGGTTATCTAGTTACTGTGCCAGCATGGGCGCTGCACATGGACTAGATAGTTAGAGTTGTATAAATAGACATGTATGGCAACTCAGTAAAGAGAGCTCAGACTTGCCATCACATAGACAGGGCCTCGGCCAACGCTGTTTGTCTTGTATTGTGCGTGCTTGCTCTGTTCTCCCTTCTTCTTCCAACTCCGTCCGTAGTGTGTGGGTACGGACAACGCCGGTACGTGGTCTGCACGGCTAGTGGGCGCTCGGCAACACTAGCGCGTGCTCGGCGAGACCGTCAAGTGCTCCTCTCGCCTGAGCCGGTGCACGGCAAGATCGGCAAGAGTGGTTCACTGACGTGAGCCGGTGATCCTGTGAGACCAAGGGTGGTCTGGAGGCTATCTGTAGTGGTCTGGAAGCCATCTCGGTGGTCTGTAGGCTATCTGTAGTGGTCTGGAGGCCATCTCGGTGGCCGGGAGGCTAACTGTGGGCCAACAGATATCACTATATGATATGAGGTAGCGTTTAGTGTTGCTATCAGATTAGCTGGATTGCAGCAATAGGCCATCATGGATTTAGACTGGCAACAGCCGTAGTTTACATGTTGATTAGTTACTGTCTCCATTTTTTTTTGTTCCTTAACTAGGCGGGGACGAATGAAAAATTTGAGGATATAGAGTTGAATGTTGTAGACAATGGGGCTTTTTTAGTGTGTCATAATTAGGATGTTTGTTTATAGGGTAGCTTTGTAGGAGAGAAGAGGAGCTGATCTAGCTTGTTAGCATTTAGTTTATAAGAGGAATTATGGCTTTTTACCTTCAGTTAAAGTAGCATGCGCAAACCAAACAAATTTCTTTGTTTCTCCTAATTTATTTCGCCGGATGACCATCGCCGGGCGGGCCAGTTGTGCTGCGACTTTCCAAGGTGAAGTGCAAGTCGCTCTAGCAAATCGTCCCTTCTCTATTCATGTGAAGCCACCATTTTGCCACCAGCTACTGTGCTGTGTTGTGCTGCAAGCTGCTCAATCGTTTGCCTAGTGCTGCATGCTTATGCTTATAATGAGTATGGATGAGGTTCCTAGATAAGAGATACCACACAAACAATTCTTTGCCACATAAATTATATATTTTGATCAAAACCTTGCTTCCGCTTATAATAATTCTGTACATTGCGTGTTTCCATATGACATTTTCAAGATTCATGAATTATTGACTTACCTGAAATTTATAGGTCGATGATCTGCGGGAGCACGTGAACAAAAGTGGCCTTGTAGATAAGGTTGAATTGGTTATTTTCTTCCCCTTTACCGAGGTATGGTCTTGTCCTAATATATTTTTGTGTGCTTTTTACAGTTATGGAACCTCTGGTAGTCTTCTTAGTATTTGAGAAATAGTTATCTTTCAGTTTTGGCATTGCTTAAACACATTTTCTAATATTTTGTGTGTACAGAAAAGTTTTATAAATTTTTATGTGCAAAGTTTTGAATGACGAACTAGTAACTAGGTGTGGTCTATTAGAATGGTTCTGAGTTAAGATGTACAAAGTTTTGGAGTGCAATGTTTTCTGTTAGCTCACTGTTCCTTTTCCTCAATACTATAGTTGTTAGTTCTTAAATTCACAGCCTAAAGTTTAGATGTACAAAGTTTCTGTACGGTTACAGTCGAAATTTTTTTATTTAATAGAAGTTTTTGGTCTTGAAGTACAATGTTTTAAACGATCTATTCCAAAGTTCCTAAATTTAGAGTGTAAAGTTTCCCGCATACAAGTTTTGACCCTCAACATGTAAGTTTTATATCTTGGAGTATAATGTTTTAAATGAGCTAGTATAAAATTCCTAAATTCTAATTTCAAAGGTTTTATTACCATGTGAAAAATAGATACAAAGTTTTGAACCTAGGAGGACAAAGTTTGTAATGTCACAGTTCAAAGTTTATTAATTCTAAGTGTAAAGTTTTGAACCTAGCAGTATAAAGTTTATAATATGATAGTCAAAGTTTTGAACATAGCAGTACAAAATTTGTTTAAAGTTTATAAAATCTGAGTCTAAAGTTTTGAACCTAGCAGTACAAAGTTTTGAACCTAATGGTATAAAGTTTATAATGTGATAGTTCAAAGTTTTTAATCTAGAAGTACAAAGTTTGTCGTCTCATAGTTTAAAGTTTATAAATTTTTAGTGTAAAGTTTTGAACCTAGAAGTATAAAGTTTATAATGTGATAGTTCAAAGTCTTAAATCTAGCGGTACAAAGTTTATAGTGTCATAGTTTAAAGTTGATAAATTCTTAGTGTAAAGTTTTAAACTTAGCAGTACAAAGTTTATAATGTGATATAGCAAAGTATTGAATCTTGCAGTACAAAATTTGTAATGTGATAGTTCAAAGTTCATAAATTCTGAGTGTAAAGTTTTGAACTGGTAGTACAAAGTTTATAATTTGATAGTTGAAAGTTTTGAACTTGACAGTACAAAGTTTATGATGTGATAGATCAAAGTATTGAATCAAGTAGTACAAAGTTTGTAATGTGATAGTTCAAAGTTTATATAGTCTGAGTCTAAAGTTTTGAACCTAGCAGTACAAAATTCTAAACCTAACGGTACAAAGTTTATAATGTGATAGTTCAAAGTCTTGAATCTAGCAGTATAGAGTTTATAGTGTCATAGTTTAAAGTTTATAAATTCTTAGTGTAAAGTTTGAACCTAACAACACAAAGTTTATAATGTGATAGTTCAAAATTTTGAATTTAACGTTATAAAGTTCGTAATGTCATAGTTCAAAGTTTATAAATTCTGAGTGTAAAGTTTTGAACCTAGCAATACAAAGTTTATAATGTGATAGTTCAAAGTTTTGAACCTAGCAGTATAAAGTTTGTAATGTGATAATTTAAAGTTCATGTATTTTAATTTGATTATCTTGTTTTTTCAGGGTATTAATGACAACTATTTAGCACTGTAAAGCCACGTGTGCTTTATATTAGCTATTTGCAAAGACATTTATCTCGACGAATAAGATGTACTCCTTTTTCTAACTTTTGTCTTTTATGAACCATTTTGTACTTTTCTGGATCGATTGAATTATTAATCCCATATAAAGTATTATGGAACATAAGATATTATAAATTTTGAAAATACACTACTTCTACATCTATATGAATGTCAAACCATCTCCCTGCCCTTTTCATCTCCCACAAATCTGTTATCCCGAAAGAGAAAAAATAGCTTGTAGAATTCAAATCAGCGCATGGGCCAGCCCAAAATAAATTAAATATGAGAAAAGAGAAATAACCTAGATTATACATGGCCCGCTAGGAATAGCGCGCTGTTGATGTTACGAGCGCGCACGTGTCAGGATCGGTGGGAGTGCATGCGCTCCGTAGAATAGCGTCGTCTAGTGAGTGCTAACAAACATGTACAAGGTGATACATTTGGTGGTTAGTACATTTGAGCAAGAGTGGTGAAGTTGGAGAAGTGGAGGAGCAGCTCAGGGTTGACTGGACGCTGGCTCAGCAGCGGCCGGACCCTGATCGTGCTGAAAGCTCTAATTTGATTTTGGTGAATTGATGAAACCCTAAGTGCTAACCTAGTTCATATAAGTGATCATGAGATAGGTAGTATTATTCCAAGTGGTGAAGCAACGACGAAGGTCATGATGATGATCAAGTGCCTGGACTTTGAAAAGAAGAAAGAGAAAAACAAAAAGTTCAAGGCAAAGATAAAACTTGATAGGAGCTTTTTCGTTTTGGTGATCGAGACACTTAGTGAGTGTGATCACATTTAATATCGATAGCCGTACTATTAAGAGGGGTGAAACTCGTATCGAAATGCGGTTATCAAAGTGCCATAAGATGCTCTAATTCATTGCATATGCATTTGGGATCTAGTGGAAAGCCAACACCCTTGAAAATGTTTGTGAAAATATGCTAACACACGTGCACAAGGTGATACACTTGGTGGTTGACACATTTGATCAAGGGTGGTGAAGTTTGGGGTCAAAAGGAGGAGTTTCATATTGACCGGACTCTGTCTTGGGCAGTGACCGGACTCTGACCCCACGTCCGGTCGGTAGCGCGCAGTGAAGGCCGCCCTCGGTCCTTTAACCGGATGCTGAGAAGAAACAGGACCGGACACGCAGGAGGTGCGTCCGGTCAGGTGATGACATGCACTGACGAAAGCATCTGAACAGGCCAATAAGGACCGGACTCTGGTCCACGTCCGATCGTCTATGATCGGATGCGTCCGATCAAAAAAATGCGGCTCTGGATGCTCTCTAGAAGTGACCAGACTCCACATTATTGGAGTGTTCGGTCATTCCATTGGTGTGTCCGGTCGCCAGGTGTTGGTGCGCAGGCGCGTGAGTACCTGACGCGGGCGTGGTGCGTCCGGTCAGCTTGCCTGTGCGTCCGGTCACAACTTAAGTGCATTGATGACCGTTGAGATTAGACGATCAGCATATGATGCCAGGGACACGTGGTGAAAATCTGAGGACCGGACACTGGGGCCTACGTCCGGTCAATCTGACCGGTGCGTCCGGTCAGCCCAAATTTTAGAGGACTGAGGAGCCAACGGCTCTATTTCGTTGGGGGCTCTATTTAAGGCGTGTGGCCGGCCCTAGCTTGGAAGCTTGGCCATTTGCATTGACATAGCAACCTTGTGAGCTTAGCCAAGGCCCTCCAAATCATCTCCATCATTGATTCATCATCTTTGTGAGATTGGAAGAGAATTCAAGTGCATTGCTTGAGTGTTTGCATCTAGAGGCACTTGGTGTTCGTGTTTCGCTATGGGATTCGCTTGCTACTCTTGGTGGTTGCCGCCACCTAGATGGCTTGGAGCATCAAGGATCGTCGAGCGGAGGTTGGTGATTGTCTCCGGCTCCGATCGTGGTGATTGTGAGGGGTTCTTGACCTTTCCCCGGTGGAGAGTCAAAAGGTACTCTAGTGGATTGTTCGTGGCTTTTGTGATCCTCATCTTGTGTTAGTTGTGTGGCACCCTATTGAGGGTTTGGTGTGTGATGCCAATTAGCGCGTGAACCTCCAAGTAAGTGAATCGCCACAACGAGGATTAGCTTGACGGCAAGCAAGTGAACCTTGGTAAAAAATCATTGTGTCATCATTTGATTCTATGGTAATTGGTCTTCATTGGTATTCATTCTTGTGATTGATTGGTTTATTCCTCAACTCAGCGGTATAATCATCTTGCTCTCTCTCTTTACATTACCACAAACTAGTTGTCAAGCTCTTTAGTGTAGTCAGTCGTGAGAGCTTGTTAGTTTGGTCAGTGTGTCTCTTTAGTTAGCCTTTGAGAGTACACTAACTTAGTGTAGTGACATAGCCATTGTGTGGATAGAGACTATAGAAACTAGAATTGTGATAGGTGACTTGCATTTTTAGTAGGCTAGCGCAACACAACGCTTCGCCTCATATTTGTCTAACCGGTTTGCTAAGTGTTGTTGCAGAAATTTTTAATAGGATATTCACCCCTCCTCTAGCCATTAGGACCTTTCAAGTGGTATCGGAGCCGTGGTCACCGTGATTTGAGGCTTAACAACCTTCGGTGTTAAAATGGCTCAAATCAACAACACCAAGAAGCCACCCTAATTTGATGGCATAAATTATCCATATTGGAAGTTGAAGATGACTACACATATCAAGTCAATCAATAGAAGGGTGTGGAAAGTGATAGAAACCAAAATTGAGATTGCCGATCCGAAGAATCCCACCGCGGCCGAAGAAGTGCTTCTCCAAAACAATGACATTGCTCTAAGTGTCCTTCATGATGCAATTGATGAGAGAACATTTGAGCAAATCGAGAACATTAAGATGGCTCATGAGGCTTGGAAGAAGTTGGAAGAATCATTCGAGGGCACTAAGGCAATAAAGGGTGTAATGGCATACATTCTCAAGGAGAAATTTGCTAGCTTCAAGATGAAGAAAGATGAGAGTGTGCCGGACATGTTCTATCGGATGGAAGTGCTTGTCAATGATCTCAAAGCACTTGGTGAGAAGGTGGAGGACAAGGAGTTCTCTCATAAGTTCTTGAGATGCTTACCTGCAAGATTTAGCAAGTGAGGACCGGTTTGGACACAATGACACCAAACCAAATTTTGAGAGATATCATGACCAATGATGCTTATAGAGATGATGATGAAAAGGAAGAAAAGAGGGAGAAGAAAGATGACAAGAAGAAGAGTGTGGCGTTCAAGGCCACATCCTCCAAGGGCAAGGCAAAGCAAGAATCATGAAGTGAAGATGAAGACTTGAGCTTTGATGAGATGGATGATGAGAAGATGACTCTCTTTGTCAAGAGATTTGGCAAGTTCATGATGAAGAAGGGCTACCGTACTAGAAGAAAGAAGTTTTCATCCAAGAACAAGGAAGAGTCAAGAAGGTGCTTTAATTGTGAAAACAAGGATCATCTTGTTGCTCAATGCCCATACAATAGCAATAATAATGATGACAACAAGAAGAGCAAGAAGAAGGACAAGAAGGAAAAGAAAGAGAAGAAGGACATGATAACCATAAAAAAGAAGAAGAAGGGTGGTTCATATGTGGTCACTTGGGATAGTGATGCTTCCTCAAGTGATGATGATGATGATAGTGATGCAACGAGGATCGTCGAGCAGAGGAAGCTGATTGTCTCTGGCTCTGATCATGGTGATTGTGAAGGGTTCTTGACCTTTCCCCGGCGGAGTACCAAAAGGTACTCTAGTGGATTGCTTGTAGCTTGTGGATCCCCATCTTATGTTGGTTGTGCGGCACCCGATTACGGGTTAGGTGTGTGATGCTATTAGTGCGTGAACCTCCAAGTGGGTGAATCGCTACAACGAGGACGTAACTTGCCGTCAAGCAAGTGAACCTCGGGGATAAATCATTATGTCACCATTGTCTCCGGGATTCTCTTTGTAATTGATTGCACATCTCTTGCCACAACGGTATATACTTCGCTACCTCTCTTGTATTTACTTCCTTAGTGTTACTTCCTTAGTGTAGCTAAGCTCTTTAGTGTAACTAGTTTTAAGAGCTAGCTTGTGTCTCTTGTTAGTTTGGTTAGTGAGGCTCTTTAGTTAGTCTTTGAGAGCTCACTAACTTAGAGAGTAGTGACTTAGCAATTGTGTGAATTAGATATCATAATCACTAGAATTGTGGATATGTGGCTTGCTTTTTTAGTAGGCTAGCGCAACACTCGCTTCGCTTCATATTTGTCTAACCACTTGGATTAAGTGTTGTTATAAATTTTTTTAGGCTATTCACCCCCTCTAGCCATTAGGACCTTTCAAGTGGTATCAGAGCCGTGGTCACTGTGATTTGAGGCTTAACAACCTTTGGTGTCAAAATGGCTCAAATCAACAACACCAAGAAGCCATCCTAATTTGATGGCTCAAATTATCTATATTGGAAGGCAAAGATGACCACATATATCAAGTCAATCAATAGAAAGGTGTGGATGGTGGTGGAGACCAAGATTGAGGTAGCAAATCCAGAAGCTCCCTCTGCGGCCGAAGAGGTGTTGCTCCAAAACAATGACATTGCTCTTGGTGTCATTCATGATGCCGTGGATGAGAGAATATTTGAGCAAATCAAGAACATTGAGATAGCTCATGAGGCATGGAACAAGTTGGAGGAATCATTTAAGAGCACTCAAGCGGTGAAGGGTGCAAAGGCATACATCGTCAAGGAGAAGTTTGCTAGTTTGAAGACGAAGGATGATGAGAGTGTGCCGGAGATGTTCCATAGGCTACAAGTGCTTGTCAATGATCTCAAAGCACTTGGTGAAAAAGTGAAGGACAAGGACTTCTCTCACAAGTTCTTGAGATGCTTGTTGATACTTCTTAACAACTATTGGAGGAATTCCGCAAGCGCACAGAACTATCGCGTAGAACTTCACTCGGTGTGTATCGAGTGTCAAATTTATATTTTTCCCACAGGAAGGTGGAAGGCTAGAATTTATATTTACTGGTAGATTGCTAAGGGAAGCCTAAGTGTATCCTAGGTAGGTGAACGATAGTGGAAGTTGAATGTGAACTACCTAAACTAAACTACTAAACAAGCTACACTTGAGATAGCTAGGTGTGACAGCGAGTGATTTATCTTTTAATAACTAAGGGTAAGCTAATTACTAGGGGAAATATGCTAGTACTTCGGGGCACAGCCTGCCTACCAATTAGGAGAGTTAAATAGACAGGTCTGACACGAGCCCTATGATTTAATAACTAGACCTATCATGGTGGAATACAGAGGATGGACAAGGCTGTCACCACTTGCCACATACCACAATCTATCTGGAGGTCTAGCCGTATCCACAGGTAATCTATAGCCTAAGCACCACGCTTAATCTATAAACTTACTACTTCGATCCGAGCTCCGATGAAATGAGATCAAAGCACCCTAACTAGATGGTGGAACCAATACTAACGAATAGCTACTAATTAAGAGATAACCTATGCTATTAATGCTAAACAATAAGCACCTAAGCTCACTAATGATGAACAATAATGACTAAGTGTTGGATTTATTAATGTGTCACTTGTTTTAAGTAGCCACCTATTATAAACCTATATCTCCTAACATTACTTTACTAGGTTGTCATCCCTAATGATGAAGTCAGAGATGCTTGTTGGTACTACACAGCATTACTACTAGAATAATACTATGTAGTTCTTTATCATTTTATGTGAGTAGAAAGAATATATAAATATATGATTAAAAAGGATCTACAAGCGCACAGATAATATACCATTGTAGCACTTTATCCGAGAGTATTTCAGGTATCGTTATTTATATTTTTACCATAGGAAAGGTCTAGCATAGACATGTATTGATAACTTATACTATTGAAGGAGAAATAAATCATAACCAATGTTATACTCATAACAGGGATAAGTCATAGGATAAGATATATATATCTGATAAGTATTAATCAATAATAATGATAAATCACTCAGTGTACTCCTTTCTATGGCATTATCATGGTTTGGTAGAATATTAGAGGAATAATTCCTAAGTTATTCTTAATTACAAGTTAAAGCATACATTGATTAGTGCAATTATACCTAGTAGTCATTGCTAAGATCATCCTCATATCTACACATAAGGGATATTACTAAGGAATTAAGATCAGAGCTTGCTCTTCCTTCGTAACCGGACCCTACGTGCACCTATATTTGGGGAGTGGACTACAAATGACTCAACGGGAGTGTCACATCAGTGATCTACCACTTGACCCAGAATATAGGGTGTATCCGCAGATAAACAATGTATAAGCACCATGCTTACACAATGTCGACCAGTCATCCCGTGTGTAGTGGAGCGAGTGCTATATGAAGTTATGCATGGATATAATGATAAACTAGCAATACTAAGCATATAACCAAAGTAGACGATGAACATTATAACAAAGAACATGAATAAGATGAATACTAATATTGTCATAACAATTGTAACTAGCATATAAAAGTAATGGAGATACAAAAGAGAGGGGTTACAAAGATTATACCGAACCACGCTCTTGACAAGATTGGGAATCCAAGCGAAGCCTGCTTGCCTCCCTCTAGACCTAGCCTAACTAGCTATGCCCTAGAATATGGTGGAGCTCTGAGGATGATTAGGGTTTCTGTCTTCTCAAATGACTTACACCTTCAGGGGGCAGGGGCTGATATATATAGGTTGGAGCATCCAACGTGAGCCCTTGGATCAAACCGACTTAAAGGACAGCGTATATGCAACCTAAGAGGCGGTGGAGAACCGACATTGCAACGAGGGGCTAACGGGTGGGCCCTAGGGGCTGGGCAGCTTACAGGTGGGGCCGACCTGGCAGCGTCTTGCCCTCCGCTTCGGTGTGGAGTCCTCCCAAGTCTTCTAGAGTCTTCTTATGTCTGTTTTGCTATGTTTAAGCGCAATTAAATCTTACATGTAGGTCCACCTTGACGGTTTTCTGAATAAACCCTGCAAAAAATAAAGATTCACCAAAACTCATGGAATTTGTTAGTTTAAACCCCTAAACCTTCATTGATGATTATATTTATGCCCTTATACATGTTATATTGATGGTTTATAATGGTTGTTAACTACTGTCAACACTAAGTACTTAAGTAAAGCAAAGCAATAATACTAGAATAAAGTACTGAAATAAATACTGAATAAAGTAAATGCTAAATGAAAGAATTACAAAAGAGCTATACCAGATCCAGAAGACTCTTCCGAACTCCGAGAGAAGCTCCGCTGTTGCCTAAGTTCCTTAGATGATACACTCAAGTCACTCAATGGTGTTTTGAAATCTCACCAGGGCCATGGTTTTTAGCCTTAATTTCTATCCTAAAGCTTATGTGGAGCTCAAGGTAGGGGATAAAATCATAGCCTACTTGGATTGAATTTATTGCTAAGTCAAATACTTAGATCACAAGGAGCAACAAATCATACTAATTGATCAAGTTGTGCATGTGTGTGGTATATTTGGTGGAAGTGGTACTCCTTTGAGAAGTTTCCCTTCTCTAGCTTCTTTTTGAGAGGGCATGGCTACTTTCTTTTTCTCACTCTCTCTCTCTCTCTTTGAACACTAGATCATTTTGCTCTTTATTCTCTCTCACTTTTTTCTGTAGCCCATGCCTCTCTTTTTCATGTAAGATAGCTAAAGAGGTAACTTTGATTCTCATAGAGCAGTAATGTATGGAAAGCATATGTGGTTGCGTATTCCCAGTGTAGGAATAGCATAAGTATGTGGGTGTACATGATCTTGATCAAAAAGCATGACAAGTTTTTCTACTCAGATCAACAAGGCTTGAAAAAGATCAAAACAAACAAGCAACTTTTATAGTGGCTTTATCATGTATGAATGAATATGTATCTGGCTTTGGTAGAAATTTATCACCATTGAGGAACTTCTAGCAAGAGAGTTTTAGCATTTTACAAAACAAAACTCTAGGTTATTTTTACCATCCCTTAGATGGGTTCAAAGATTTACTCTAATCATGGCTACAAAATATCTCACAAGAGCCTATTCTTGGTTCTAGCATTTGCAACCCACAAAAGCATTCAACTAAAAATGAACTCTAAGTTATCATGCTCAAAACTTAAGAAGTATAAGGTTGTGTGACAAGCTTTTGCAAAGTATCACAGATCAACTTTTCATCATCTCCAATTAAATTATCATCATTTTATTAGAGCAGAGTTTCTTTTAAGATAAATTTCAAGACACTCCTGTCTACATTCTATGATCATGAATATTGGCATGTAAAACAAACATGAATGTAAAGAGAGGGTTTAAGATGTTTAATACCGGAGCGAGGAGAGATGTCTCCCCCAAGCTTGCATTTTGCATAAGTTGGAATGTTGTCTGGCGGCTCTTTTGATTCTCTTTTTTGTTGACTAACTAAAACTACTAGAATGCATAAATGATAATTGACTAAACCTATTACTGCTAGATAGCTTATTCAGTATAACTACTACTGAATATTATTTTTATTATTTGTTTTTTGTTTTTATATATTTTCTTTTCTTTTCTTTTTTTATATTGTTTTAAATGCAAATCCTGTCCTAACATGCATAGCTACTACAAGACTTTATTTATTAACATAGAGTAGCTTAATGCATCTAACTAATCATGCAATGCAATGCAAATTTATTAGAAATTTAAATGAGATGTGTAACAGAACCGTCCAATTTATAAGAGCACAAGTACAATAGCAACCACTGAGGCAGTCAAACCATCACACTTGAGCCCATATAAATCCGGTAGTCCATCGAGTATCACGAAGGATCTTGAATCCACCAATATACAAACTAAGATCATACATGATTCAACATACAAGCCACATGTTACAACAAGTTCACAAATAGTTTGTCATACATCGGAGTTCCAACATAGTTATTACAACATCAGTTTAACAGTAGTGGAAGCAACATAGTTCTAAACGGCATCAACAGTAGTTTAGATACATAGCCAGTTTTCAGTCATCTCCAACAAAAGCACAAGGGTGAGATGATATATAGAATGACCATGCCCATGGTCCTATTCCTCATCCACTGTAGGAGCAAAGCAGTGCTTATAGTAGCCATGGTACATCATGTTATCTACAACAATAGGGAAATAAACCCTGAGTACGAGAAGGTACTCAGCTAGACTTACCCGTCATAAACCAAAAATAAGAGACCAAGGATAATGCAAGGCTTATAAGTGGAGTTGGTTGACATCCTTTGCCTACAAGCCAATATTTATCTAGTATTTTTTTAACATTGAAATAACAAGTTTATTATTCTTGTCCCATTCTAGATTAGCATCTATTCTATGCCAAACATGTTGTGTACCATTAAATCATCACAATAGTAACCATATCAAGTTGAGCATTTTCATAACCCACATAACCAACACTTTCATCAATTACGACGATGAAGGGGGCTCATGTCAAGGTCTCACTATCCGGGAGAGACAATGATTCGAATCGATTTCTACCCAGCTAGGGAATTATTCCTAACACACACCCAGACTCCCCCCATCAAGGTCGCATCGGGTCACCTTTGGTACAACTCAGGTCCAAATCACGGGTAAGACCAACATCGTACCCTTAAAGATACTACCAGTCTGCCAGGAAGCTCAGGACTCGAACCCACCCTTGGACTCTCGCCATTGGCTCTCTACACATCCTTACTGCCTCTAGGGTGTGCACTTTAATTGCTCGTGTCCCCGGCCTGAGTTGAGATACTCACCTTCACGGTCGGAATGACTTATCCGGCCAACTATGTGAGAGGCATGCATTCAACATGACAAGAGGGCCTCCAACGGCTGGTCCTTAAATGACACAGACGAAATCACTATAAGTCACCACACCTAACATATAAGATTCCACCCGGTCTCCAATTGTTCAACATCACTAGGTTATGTTCCACGATAGCACAATATAGCCAACAGTGATCAAGTCACCACCTATAGCTCGTAGGTGACAGGAAATCACCCGACTTCTACTGGTCTAAGCATGGCTAAGCATGAAGTTCAATCCTAGACCTACATAGGATTAGAGATAGATATTTCTGGACAAGGAAAGTATATGCAACAAGTGGTTCCAATCAACTTTTATAACCTAATGCATTAAACATAAAGGACTCAAGTAATATCTTGTAAAACATAGGAGACTTAGAATGCTCTGGGGCTTGCCTTTCACAAACATGGCCGACTGGTGGTTAGGGCACTCTAGGAGATGATCAACTTGAGGCTCGCCTTCGCCTGGAGCTTCTTGGTGTCGAGCTTCCTGGTTCTCCTCTTGTGGATCGGCTTCGAGTTCCACCAACGTGATTTCTTCTGCTGCACCTATTGCATGCATATGCATAAAGTAAGTATCACGGATGCATAAGAAGGATTGTGAATGATATGACATGAGAACGTGAATAATTCTATGCTGATGATTATATCAAGTTATTTAGATGATAACAAAGTTAAATTCTTATTTACTGAGTATGTGCATATCTCTTCTCTAGAATTTTCAAGAATCCACACTAAGTCCATTTGTAGACCACAACACAACAGGTACAAGTTTAGTTCATAACTGGAGTTTTACTCAACCAATTGCTGTGATCTAGGACTTTCTGGAAATCTCATAAAATTTCCAACAACTTTCATTTAGTCATCATAAGATGATTTAATATCTATCTAGGTTAAACAATTCAATTATCTAGATCTATCCAATAGACAAGCAATGTCGGACAACAGACTTCTAACAGCTATAACTCCCAAACCATATAGTCTATTACGATGAAAATTTGACACAAGTAAGATAAGTAAGTTATCTATAACTTTTTTAATAACAAGTTGCATAAGAAAAGTAATTATCATCATGAATTTATCAATACAACAGAAACTACTCCTCCAGCCATTTAGCGGAATTATAAAGCAATAATTAAGTAGCTGCTTATAACCAATCAACTTCAAGCACAACTACCATTATCAGCAGAGCATATGCATCACAAGGACCACAGAAAATATTACGTTTATGCCAAACTAATGTATTTAGGTACCTTTATTAATTTCTTTATATAATAAGGTGATTTATGAGATAATTATTTACAGTGTTCCATAATTTCTAAGAAAATTACAATAGCATGCATATGACCCCAAAAGTCTACTGTACCAATTTAATGCCAAAAAGACAAGTACATCACCCTCTACATAAATGACAAGTTATAAGGGCTGACTTTAGTGAAAATAGTTAACCCTATAGAAAAGTGTTAAACAATAGATTTCATATTTTTTTTAACTTCCCTAAAACCCATTAACACTGTACAAAATTTTACATGGCAATATGTTACTTATTTTTATCCTTATGAATTTCCTCATAAAACACCATTTATTAAAAGATAAATAGAAAGACCCTACTCCAATCAAGTTTACTGCAAGTTTAGTATTTTTCCTAGCTAGAGCACGTGTGCACAAGATCAACAAAATTGAAATCACAATTTTATCACTTCCCTAGCTCAAATTATGTATTTTACAAGATTGTAAACAATTTAAAAGCACTTATTTAGCTCCATTTAATTCTCCCAGAAAACTATCAGAAACAGTGCATTTCATATTTTTATCAAATACTAAATTTCATGGTGAATCCAACCAAATTTGGTTCACCCCATTTGGACACTCCTAGCTCTAGATATGAATTTTTGAAACATGCATTCAAATCTGTGAAAACAAGTCAGAAAATCAAATAATACATAGACTGACAGATGGGGCCCACTGGTTAGTAGGACCTACATGTCAGCGACTCCAGAGCAGAGGAGGTGCTCCAGCCAGCCCTATCTCGCCAACGACGAGATTACCGACGACGACTGTGACACCAACGTGTTCCTCTCATCAAGCCGCGTCGACAGGTGGTGACTACGCAACCATAGGGTTCACCGGAGATGGCTCGCCGGCGGTGATGGTGGCACGACGGAGCTGTGTAGTGGTGCGCCGGCCATGTCCGACCATGTCATGCACCGGTGAGGACGGCTACTCCTTCCTGGTGACCTAGACCAGCACTACGATGAGGATTAGGCCATGGTGGCGTAGTGGAAAAGCTTTGTCACGTGCATGGCCATGCGGCGGCGCACGATGCGCTGGCGGGGCTCTCCGTTTCAGCTAGCCGGTGGTGAGAGGGAAGTCTTTGTCTAACCTACTAGATCTAGGTCACAAGTCCATGTAGAGACAACTAATAGCGGGCACTGGAGTGACCCCAAGACGGCTGGCCGTGGTGAGCTCAAGCTCACGGCCATGGCGGCCATGGCAGGAGCGATGGTGTGTTCCTGCTTGACCACGCAGAAGCGTCTAACCTAATTCCTGCCTAAGCATATGGACCACAAAGCGGCTATAGATCAGAGAAGAGGAGGACATGAGGTGCGATGGAATGGTGTGGCCACGGTGAGCCGAGCTCGCGGCGGCGCTCCAGTGATGGCGTGGTAGCGGCGAGGCAAAATGGGGCCTTACCAAGGCACGACATGAGGTAGTAGTGGTTCGGAGGTAGAGGTGGAGGTGGTGGAGCTATTGGCATAAGGAATCGAGCAGTGAAGCTGCGATGGCGGCGAGCGGGCACGGTGGAGCGATGCGATGGCGCGGTGGCGCGGTGCTTCTCTTTGCTCTGGCGTGGGCGAGAGAGAGCGGGGTGCGAGGGTGAAATGGAGCGAGCAGCAGAGGCGCGTGCCTTATCCCTCCATGCTAGCCTGACCGGCCGAGCCAGCACTGGCGTACGGCCACCACGCGGCATGCCTGGCCTACCCTCGGTCGGCCACTGACACCGGCGTTGAAACGGCATCAGGCCCTGACGAACACGACTGACAGGGCGATTTCACGCGATCGTTACTGCTAATCCGTGGTGAGTTAGCAAAAACTCCATTACTAAAAGTTGTAGAGCTACATGCAAACTCCAACTTTGCTTTAGGGAGCAACATCTAATTCGCCATAGTTTTGAAAATACAAAGCTCCAAAGTATGGTACATTGAAACTGAAAATCATTTCCAGACTTAGAAAATTTTTCAAAGTCAAAAATAGTAATTCTATTGCTACTTGTGGACTATTTTTGAGCATGCTATGCACCGAATTAGGTCTTGACCCAAAAATAAAAGTTATTACCCTAGTCAAGTACTACAACTTTTTTAAAGGGTGCACTACCATGCAAAGTCTCTAGAGTATAGTTAAACTTAGGTCAATCATACAACTTGAAAATGAAAGCCTACACTATAACCATGACTTAGAGGCCAAATGGGTCCAAGTCATGAATATCAAAGTTGTTCCATGTGACATTCTAAACATGTTTAAGGTACTCTTAAGGTTCCACAAACATTTTATACATTGGTCACATGCAAATCCTAGCATATGTAAAGCATTTAGTAACAAACACATGTGATATAAGCAATCATAGAGATAAAATTTGAGATGCTCATGCTCATGAATGATCAATGATACTTGTGCTCATGCAATGCCAATGCCAAATGCATGCTTAACACCTAGGCTGTTACAAGATGCAACTAATGAAATACGGTAAATAAATGCAATAGATAGAGAACTTACCTTTTTGACGGGCTCAAGGTCATTCGTCTTTGGGAGGAGGCGTTTCCTCATGTTTCACCTCGAAAGCCTTGTCAAAATCAGGGGATGATGAATTTAAGGATGGATCTTTCTTTTTATGCCACCTCTTTCTATTCTTCTTCTTGACAGGCTTCTCCAGATCTTCAATCGGCTTTGGTTTTTTCATCTTGATTCTCTTCGGATGCTTCTTCTTTTCCTGTTTCTCATCAAAGAGGGGTTGTCCAGAGGCAAAAGCAAATATTTCTTTTCTTCTAGCAAAGTGGAATTTGATTTGCCTAGAAGCCACATATATGCAAGCATTTGTGGTATTAAGGAAAAGACGACCAAGGATTAAAGGTGCATCCTCGGCGTTGCCCATGTATAAGATCATTAAATTTGTTGGAATATAAGCACTCCTAACTTGAACCAATAAATCAGTGGCTACTCCCTTGAGATAACGTGTGGATAGATCGGCTAGCTGTAAGTAAACTAAAGTTAGAGTTAAGGTAGTGTAAAATAATTTATCATAAGTTTCCTTAGACATGATGTTAATACTAGACCCTAGATCACAAATGGTATTATGAAAAGTATGGGGTCCTATGGAGCAAGTAATGATGGGGTTCCCAGGATCACCTTTCTTAATAGGAAATCCCCATCCATTTTCTAAAAAGTCATACCTTATCGTAACAAGGTTGGCTGTCTCCATGGTTCCTTCAGGTTTGCCAGGAATTCTATCTTTTTCAAAGGATGGGATGGCAGCAGTAATTTGAGCTAATTGGGTTTCTATCATTTTATTGAAACTAAGTTGGTTCTTTAAAGCAGAAGAAAACTCATCCAATTTAGCATTTATATTTTCCAACATCTTGTCATGAGCATGCAACTTTTTATTAATGCTATCAGTCATTCTACTCTAACTATAAACTAGATCTTTAAGGAAAGCATAACTATTATTACCTTGATTATTCATACGTTGAGAAGAGTAATAATTGTTATCTCCTTGTTTGTTGGAGCATTGATTCCATCTTTGATGTTGTGGTGGACGAAACCCATTGTCGGTGTTGATGAAGTTGAGGTCTTCTTGGGTCTCGGGACAAGAATTGCATGAATGTCCAACATCTCCACAGATTTCACAAGTCATGTGGGATTCCATGGCTTTGAGTGTCTCTTGGGCACTCACCTTCTCATAATGTTATACTCGCTTTGCGAGCAGATCCATCTTAACTGCAAGCATGTCAATTTCTTTAACTAAATGCATACCTCGTTTACGGGGTTGGAGTTGATCGTTGCTCCATCCTTGGTTTGAAACCATCTTCTCGATTAGTGTCGTTGCATCTGAACACTTAGCGAAAAGAATGCTCCACCAGTAGCAGCATCTAAATGGCTCCTATCTAATGACACTAATCCATGGTAGAGGTTCTAGATCAAAAGCCAGTCTTCCATATCATGGTATGAGCATGCAGAGACATACTCTTGCATTCGTTCGCAAGCTTCAGGAATTTCTTCATCTGCTAGTTGTTGAAGACTAGAGATCTTATTGTGAAGAGCGTTAGTCTTTCCCATAAAGAAAAACTTGACTAGGAAAGCATTGGAACATTTGTCCCATGTGTCTACAGCATTACGGTTAGAGTAAAACCATTGCTTAGCCTTTCCTAGCAAAGAGAAGGGGAAAAGACGAAGACGTATAGCCTCTTGGTTCACTCCCTTAATGGTGAATGTGTTACAAATCTCCAAAAAGTGTTGGAGGTGAGCATTTGCATCCTCGTGGGCTTTCCCACAAAACAGACTAGTCTGAACCATCGTAATTAACACAGGCTTAAGCTCAAAGTTAGCGTCCCCACTGATAACATTGGACCCGGTGTCTACATTAGCAGCTGAGTGTGTAGAAAAATCATGAATGGACTTGTCATCCATGAGCGTGTAGGGTAGTGATAGGGTATGAGGAAAAAAGGATAAACTACTTAGGATAACTAAAAGACTAGTTAGCAAAGCTAGCAATATAAATTTGAGGCCAGTTGCCTTCCCCGACAACGGCACCAGAAATGCTTGTTGATACTTCTTAACAACTATTGGAGGAATTCCACAAGTGCACAGACCTATCGTGTAGCACTTTGCTCCATGAGTACCGAGTGTCGAATTTATATTTTCCCACAGGAAGGCGGAATGCTAAAATTTATATTTACTGATAGATTGCTAAGGGAAGCCTAAGTGTATCCTAGGTAGGTGAACGATTGTGGAAGTTGAATGTGAACTACCTAAACTAAACTACTAAACAAGCTACACTAGAGATAGCTTGGTGGGAGAGCGAGCGATTTATCTTTCAGTAACTAAGGGTAAGCTAATGACTAGGAGAAATGCACTAGTACTTCAGGGCATAGCTATGGTAGAACCGCACAAATTATATGGCCCACATGTACCTGTCATTGTCTCACAAACTTTTGATTGTTGCACATATAAGTCACACAATTTCGGTAGTCTGTCGGGTGTCCTGGGAAAACCCGAATCATCCACTTTTTCTTTCCGATCAGGATACATCATAGAACATTGCAGTATTACAACAATTTACATAAATATATAACATCAGAATAAACAACGAAAGTCTTACTAACCATAAGTTTACAAATCATTCATTAAGTTATTACAAATCATAATTTTATCTAAGCTGGTAGTATGGTAGCATGATAGGTACCACTTTAATAACACACAAGAGGGATTCACCCTGCCCAAGGGTGCACAAAAAACTTCTCAACCACTAGCTCTCCTTCTCCGATATTGATTTGGCCCAGCTAGGGTTTCCTTACCACACGACATATGTAGGTCCTAGTCTCGGCCCTACATATATCAACCTTCACTCGGATCCTCCAAAACGTGAACAGATTCACGCCACCCAAGAGTACAGTACTCCACCATCGTACGTCATCCTTGATGTTTCCATTGGGTGGGTACACGCTACTCTCGCCATCTCTCCACTCCTAGTGTGCACTTGTCCTTTCCCGTAATGGAATAGCCGAGGTGTCAGGCTTACCGGATTATGTGGCCAGTACTACAAAATCTCAACCACACGGTGGCCTACAACAGTACGGTCCTCAATTGACATAGGCGGTGCACTACGTCAAGACTTAATTCTTGACGCAAGCAATGAGTCCACCTGGTCTCAAATTAATTTCATAATCATCATTAAACCATAGGGCATTCCCTGGTAAGAACATTTGAACAAACCTTGCTGATTTACTCTTATCCACTAAGCGTGACTAAGCATTTATTAACTACTACTACTATTAGGGTGACAAGAATAGGTATTGAAATATCAAGGCATGCATGCAGCAGTTGGTATTCAAACAACTCCTATTTTACTTAAATGCACCAAACATAATACTTAGGTGAATAACGTTTATAAAACATAAGGAAAAGGGTTATGCTCCGGGGCTTGCCATCGGTGTCGTGGTTGTCAAGTACTTCAGAAAACCACTAAAAAGATAACCAACTACCACTGAAAAGAAATCCACTTCTGGGACTTGCCACTACTACACAAATGATTTTGCAAGACGTTGCACTTTTATTAATCGAGGCGGTCACAAAATTCAAACGCCTTGTAAAATACCTAGGGATTAACCGAGGTGGGTGTTTTTATTTAGAGAGGCGGTCAAAAATGTCCGCCTCGGTAAATCGATTTATGGAGGCGGTCAAAAAATAACCGTCTCCTAAAATCAATTTACCGAGCCTTGGTAAATCCACTTTCCTTCACAATTAAGTTTGGTTAATTACTCAAAAAGCAATATTAGTTTTATTATTAACAAGTTTAAATACGAGCAAAACAACCATGAAATGAAGTTGCCAAGGAACAGCAGGGGTGTGGTGTCCCAAGGTCTAGAATCAATCCCAAAGTTCACTCAAATCATTTTATGATTTATCCTAATCATTTTGGTATTTATTAATTAATAAATAAGTCATGGAATTAAGTGGATAATTAAAAATTGCCAAAATAGTACCAAACTTTTTGTGGAGCTAGGTTATTGCATATAACATTTACACAAAAAATTTCATGATTAAAGCATAATTATTTTAGCCTATAAAAATCATTTAAGGTGAATTTATTAATTAAAAGAGGTAATTTTTAAGCATAACAAATGTGCTGAAATTGCTCAACTAATATTTTTCCTAGGTATACTACATGATAACAAACACACACTAAGATTTTCATAATTTTATCGTGTCCCTATATTTTTCTATGAATTTAGCAAGAATGAGATCAATTTAATCATTTCTGAAAAAGAATAAACTCTAACCGACACCAAAACCTTTTTGCACCCACCTGCACCCTACCCACGGTCACTGACCAGCGGGACCCGGTCAACTGCGTCGAGCGCCCGCACTGACCGCGGCGATGCCACCTTTGACCAGTAGGTAGCCGCCGACGGCGAGGTCCCCGCCGACGGCAAGGACACCAACATGCTCGTGGTGACCTAGGGCTTCATCCTAAGGTATAGATTGAGCGAGTTACGACCTCTAACGTACTCGATGCTGGCCATGGAGTCCATGGTGGCGCGGCAAACACACGCCGGCCAAACAAGAGCGGTGGAGGTAGAACAAAAGTGCCAGGCATCACCAGGAGCTCACCACGATCATGATTGGGTGGCCGATTGAGGTGAGGATGCGGCAGAGATGCATCATCGACGATGAGAGTAGCTACAGCAACGCGGACCGATGGCGAGGGTGCCGTTCCAACGTAACCTAAGGAGGATTGGTTCAACCATCAAGATGTCGAGCTTCATAGTAACACGATGAGTCATGAACAGAGGAGGGATGGAAACAAGGGCAGCCAGAGATGACTGGCCATGGTGAGGTGGGCATGGCGGCGATGGCGACACGGTCATGATAGCAACCAGTGGCGAGGTCGACTGCGGTGGCTAGAGATGAGGTAAACGGTTTAGGAGGGTGCACCATGGTGAGGTGGAACAGAGGGCGTGGGGTATTTGACGGTGGGTGAGCAGGAGCGGTGAAATTGACCGGCGCGGCAAGGTCACCGGTGATGAGCAGACGGGGGAAAAGAGAGACGTGGCCGGTGGCATCACGTTTTAATGGAAGGAACGCGGCGTCCAGGTGCATCAACTCCTACTTGGCCTCGACATGCCACCTGCTACATGTCCACACGCGAGGAAATGACAAAGCGGTGCGGCAGCCGCCGATGAAGCAGGTGAAGCAGGCAGCTCACCGAGATCACTGTAGCCGACTGAAACTCCCACTTCTCCTTTCCTTTTCTTCTGATTTCACAAAAACATGAAAAACTCCATTAACAAAAGTTGCTCATCTTGATGAGATCTCCATCTTTGCTTTAAGGCTCCACCCCTAAATCTTATTGGTTAAAGAGATATATGTGCGAGAACATAGGTAAGAAGAAACTGAAATGGAAATCATTCAGTTTTGACAGATTAGGGATTTGCAAAATAATCACTTAGCAACTTTGGTGAATTATTTGGTGATTAAATATTAATCAAACATCTCAACCAATAATACCATTGCATAGTACAAACTTTGTACTAATAAATGATACTATTGTTTGAACAAATTTATTTGAGAAATTCATTTTAATATTTCCCCCAAAATTGAATTTAAAACCAAACTCCAAGACTTAGCCAAAAGTTTCTAAGTGATG
Organism: Miscanthus lutarioriparius; assembly: GCA_904845875.1. Classification (NCBI taxonomy): domain Eukaryota; kingdom Viridiplantae; phylum Streptophyta; class Magnoliopsida; order Poales; family Poaceae; genus Miscanthus; species Miscanthus lutarioriparius. The sequence continues at coordinate 75,136,703 of CAJGYO010000012.1, read as the reverse complement.
GAATTCCATTCTATTTTCAAATTTGGGCTTCCAATTTTAGTGAGATAAACTTGAATTCATCCCCTACACTTGATACTAGTGTAAAATACACACTTTACACCTTAAAGTTTATTAGGGCATAATTTCAAGTGTTTTAATGAATTTTAAAAATAGAAGGTCACCAAGTACCTTGAAAGGGTTTTTTGTTTTAACACATCACAACACAAATGCATTAGCGTAACTAACAAAATGACATTGTTTTTAGTGAATGCAAGACATGGTTCGATAAAGTGCATGCTTACTATGCATGATGATGACATGATCAAGTTTTAGTGATACTTAATACCAGGGGTGTTACAGCTTCCCCCTTATAGAAATCTTGCCCTAAGATTATGAAACACCTAAAGCCTACGGTTAAGTAATGGAAAAGGAAATGTGTCAAACACATATTACAAGCAAGGTTTCCATAAAAACAGTAAGGAAGATTACAAGATTACATCAACTTTCAACATAAAGGTTACAACTGTAGAGGAGTTAGCAACCTAAGTAGATAAGGAAATCCAGATGATTCTCCATCAAATAATCCTCTGATTTCCATGTAGCTTCCTCTTCTGAATGCTTGTTCCACTAAACTTTATAAAACTTGATCGTTCGCTTTTGAGTAACTCAATCTTTCTAATCCAGGATTCTAACAGGATATTCGACATAACTCAGGTCAGGTTCAAGTTCCACTCCTTCAATCTCAATGGCCTGATCAGGTACTCGTAGACACTTTTTCAATTGAGACACATGAAACACATCATGTACAGCTGATAACTATTCAGATAACTTAAGGCGATACGCCACAGATCCACACCGTTCTGTGATTGGAAAAGGGCCAATGTATCGAGGTGCTAGTTTCCCTCTGACTCCAAAATGGTTAGCTCCCTTCATAGGTGATACCTTCAGATAGACATGATCTCCTACTTTGATTGTTAATGGTTGACGTCTCTTGTTAGCATAACTCTTCTAATGAGACTATGCTGCTTTCATATTTGCCCAGATAAGTTGGATTTTTTCTTCTGCTTCTTTTACCATGTCTAACCCAAAGAACAATCTTTCTCTAGGTTCAGACCAATTCAGCAGAGTTCTGCACCTTTGACCATATAGAGCTTCAAAAGGTGTCATTTTAATGCTTTCTTGATAACTATTGTTGTAGGAGAATTCTGCTAACGGTAGACACTCATCCCACTTAGCTGAATTAGTGAGAACACATGATCTCAACATATCTTTCACAACCTGGTTGACTCTTTCAGTCTAGACTCCGGTCTGAGGGTGATAAGCGGAACTATGAATAAGTTTAGTACCCATTGACTTATGCAGTTGTTCCCAAAACTTGGAGACAAACTATGTACCTCTATAAAAAATAATAGTCTTTGGCACACCATGAAGACTCAAAATTTGATTGAAATATAACTCAGCATACGCCTTGGCTGGATAGTAGTCTTTGACTAGGAGGAAATGTGCTACCTTAGTAAGTCGATCGACAATGACCCAAATGGAATCAAAACCTTTGGATGCCTTGGGCAAACCAACAATAAAGTCCATACTGATGTCATCCCACTTCCATGATGGAACAGGCAAAGGGTGTAGTGGTCCTATAGATTTCAGATGGATAGCCTTTACACGTTGATAGGCATCACACTTGGCAACATACCGAGCAATCTCTATTTTCATTTTGGTCCACCAGAATCTCTATTTCAGATCCTAATACATCTTATTACTTCTGGGATGAATAGAGAACCTAGACAAGTGAGCTTCATCGAGGATTTGTTGATGTAACTCAGGAACTTTTGGCACTACCCGATGATTTTTGAACCAAAGAATTCCTTTATCATCAATCTAAAAACATGGGGTCTTTCCGGTCACAACTCTTTCTTGGATATGAGCTATCCCTTTGTTCCATTTCTAAGCAGCAATAATCTGACTCTGAATAATGGATTCAATTGTAATATTAGCTAAAGTCCCTTGTGAAACAATCTCTAGATTCAACTTTTCCATTTCCTAACACAGAGTGCTATCAAACGTCCTTGCTGTAAGACAGCTGCAATGAGACTTTTGGCTGAGTGCATCTGCAACAACATTTGCTTTGCTCGAATGATAATGAACTTGCAAGTCGTAATCTTTGGTCAATTCTAACCATCTTCTCTGACGCATATTCAATTTTGACTAAGTAAAGATATGCTTCAAACTCTTGTGATCAGTATAAATATGACAACTGTTACCCAACAAATAATGATGCCAGATCTTGAGTGCATGAACAATAGCAGCTAGCTCCAAGTCATGAGTAGGATAATGTTCCTCATGACGCTTGAGCTGTCTAGAAGCATAAGCAATAACTCGGCCTTCTTGCATCAATACACACCTAATACCAATACCAGATGCATCACAATACACACCAAATGACTTTTTAATGTTTGGTTGAGCTAGAATAGGAGCAGTGGTCAAAAGCTTCTTCAATGTTTCAAAAGCTTCATTACATTTAGGTGACCAAACAAACTTGACTTGATTCTTAAGCAGTTCAGTGATAGGCTTGGATATTTTGGAGAAGTCAAGAATGAAACGATGATAATATCCCACCATTCTAAGAAAACTATGAACTTGGTGAATAGAGATAGGTGGTTTCTAATTAAGGATATCTCTCACTTTGCTAGGATCTACAGCAACACCCTCGATAGACAGAACATGCCCAAGGAATGGCACTTCATCAAGCCAGAACTCACACTTGCTAAACTTAGCATATAACTGGTGTTCTCTCAGATGGCTTGGAATGATGCGTAAATGTTCCGCATGTTCCTCTTTAGTTTTTGAGTATATCAGGATATCATCAATGAAGACAAGAACAAACTTGTCAAGCTCCGGCATGAAAACAGAGTTCATTAGGTACATAAAGTGAGCTGGAGCATTGGTTAGAACAAAAGACATGACTAGGTATTCATACAAACCATATCTAGTAGTGAAAGCAGTCTTTGGAATATCTTCCGGACGGATCTTTATGTGGTGATAACTAGATCTGAGATCGATCTTAGAGAACACTTTAGCCCCCGCTAGTTGATCAAAGAGTAGATATGCGAGGAAGGGGGTACTTATTCTTAATAGTTACCTCATTCAGCGGACGATAATCAACACATAGCCTCAAAATTTTGTCCTTCTTTTTCACAAATATAGCAGGACATCCCCATGGTGATGAACTTGGTCTGACATAATCTTTGTCAAGCAATTCCTGCAACTGAACCTTAAGTTCTGCTAACTCTTTCAGAGGCATCTGATATGCTCTTCTAAATACTGGAGCAGTGCTGGGTTTCCGCTCAATTACAAACTCTACATCTCTATCTAGAGGTAAACTAGGTAAATCATCTAGAAATACATCTAAAAATTCTAGTACTACAAGAATATCTGCCACTTCCTTGACAGTGGTTTCACATACTCTTTCTACTGCCCTTTTTGGAGTAGGTAGACATATAAGCAACTTAGATCTATTATCAGGTGAGTTCAACTGTATGACCCTATGTAGTGTATCAATGATAGCTCCCCGCTGATATAACCAATTCATGCCAAGGATCACATCTATATCCTAACCCTTTAGAACAATCAGGTTGGTAGGAAAGGTATGCCTAACAAGGTCTATTGGTATCTGATATACCACTTCCTTAGTAACTAGTCATCCACTAGGGGACTGTACACATAAACTGTCTTCCACAGTCTCCATTGGTAACCGATTGTCCATGACAAATGATCTACTAATGAAAGTATGCGATGCACCAGAATCAAACAATATAATTGTAGGTTGATTGGCAACAGAAAACTGACCCATCATTATAGGTTCACCTTCTGGAATTACTTCAGTCCGAGTATAATAAACTCGACCAAATTTTTGAAGAGCTCTTTTCTTTTGAACACTCTATAGAATATTTCGTTGTTGATACTCTAGAGGTATTAGAACCTTGGCCTATTTGGGCAACTAAAGATTTCAAAAATAGTGCCCAGTTTGGCCGTAGTTGTAGCATGGGTAGTTATTATTTGGTGGACTATTGGGACAAATACCAAGGGTATCCGGCTGTTGTGGACAGTAGGGAGAATGATGGATGGGCTGATAGATAATCCTCTATCGCTGAGTATTGCTACCAAGGGATTCTACAAGTACATTCTTTCTCTTCTTTGTTTCCATGTGCTGACGGTACTTCTCCCCAGAAGAAATGGCGATACTAACCAATATGAATACTTATGATAAGATCATCAACTCTCATGCTTTAACAGGGGTAAGCTAGATGATATATAAATGATAAGTGTAAGGCATTGATAGTAAACCAGAGATAGAAATAGATACTCATAAATGTAGTATGGCTAGGCAGGAGATTAATTAAGAGAAAAGATTCTTAAGTCATTTCTTATTTACTAAGTCTTTTGTACACTCTAGTATATATACTTTCATCTATAGCATAACTAACTCTGTATCTATGCATAAGGAACATTACTAAGGAAGATCAAGAACAGAGCTTGATTTCCTTTGTAATCGAGTTCTACTTGTTCTACAAACGGGGAGTGGACTACAAAGGACTCAACGAGAATGTCACACTCGTGATCTACCACATGGCCTGGAGTGTAGAGTGCATCCGCAGGTAAACAATATTTAAGCACCACGCTTACATAATGTTGACCACTTATCTCACTTGAGTACTGAGCTAAGCGCTTTGCGAACATATGCATAAATTCATTATCAATCATGACTGTATCAAGAATTGTCAGCACAAAATTTTGTCCCATGCCGAGGCACACGAGTAAACCGGAAGGGTCCGCTCGATGGAGCTGGAGATCCGCCTAGCTTCAACGCAGAGATTATCAATCCTGCGCACTCCTCCCAAGACGTGCCTGTCAATTTAACCCTACAATTGATAAGGAGAGAAAGCTAATCAGTAATTTAAGGCAGAACATGCCGATGTTGCCAGACAGTCCTGAATGTGTGGCTCCGAGAGCCAATGTGGAAGGAGATCGACTAAATAGTCGATTCCAGCGTACTCACAAGAATAATTCAGTTAAATCTTATGGAGTTATGGAAGAAAAATCAGTTATCATTCAGGATGAATATCGTTATTTAGACAAATATTAGTCAATGGCAATAGGATGTCAACACTAATCAGTTTATGCTAAGCCAATGACTGCAAGTAATCGAATTCCTTTTTTATATGAAAATTTAGCCCATCATTATTTAACCATTTAATAGAGATAAATCTATGAACATATTAGATCTTATCTATCACTATGATCAGTGGGGAATGAGGCAGAATCATGCAGGCCGTAGAAACAGCAATAAATTCAACGACCCTAACTTATTACTAATATCAGTGGGGCATGAGGTAGAATCATGTAGGCCGTAATACAATAATAATATCATGGGGCTAACACATCTTTCAACCTATCTTTACTTCAACGGTCTTGTGACGTGAACTGCATATGTGAAAGCACTCGATATCGGCTAAAACAGCCGATTTAGGCAAAGCGCACAATTAAGGTCATACCCTATCAAGAACAGATCTACCAAATAATGATCCCCACTCCACGGTGCTAACAGTGGGGTGTGAGGCAAAATCACACAGGCCATGATAACAGGCCATGGAACAGTTTTTGTTAACCAATAGATCTATTCAAGACCAGATATGCCTTAACCGCACACTATGCACGATCAAGATTGACATAAAACAACCGATAAAACATAACTCATCATTTAGGGTGCAGATTAGATCAGTTTAGATTAATAAATGATGGGTTAAACAGGATATAAGGCCAATCTAGATCAATCTCAATCGGGCGAAGTGATATTGCTGTTATTAAATAAATAATGAAAGCAATAAGCAATATCGGTAACTTAATGAATCTATCCGAAGGACGCCACCCTTAGATAGAGCCGATAACTTGACCTTAATCTAGTTCGAGCAGTGGAGGTCGACCAGATCGATGCAGCCTTACTTGAACTAAACAAGAATTGATTACTATCTTATACCAGAGTCGTAGTGGAGGTTGGCCGGATTGATGCAGCCGTACGAACAAAAGCATAAGCCATGACGGTACTTACAGACAAGCCGGAGGTCAGCCGGATCGATGCAACCATGCTCGCTGAAGAACTCGTTGAGATCTACTCTACTCCTACAGCCAAAAAAGTAAGTAACTTGTATTTAATTGATTGTGTGTCCTTTTACAATAGCCGGGGTCCAATATTTATACCCGAAACCTACGCATGAATCCTACTTAAGCACGACTCATCATAATTGTTGGCCTAAGAGAAAACATTCCTAATTTAAGATAACTTGGACTCTAATCTTTCCTTTTTTGTAGAGTCCAACATCTTCTTCCCGACGCCGATCATAGCTTTTGTCATCCTCTGCTGGCACTATTTGAAGAGAGCCGATTCCAGTGCTGCATTTGAATCAGCTGATATCGACCTTCATGCAATCGATTTCTTAATGACATGATCTTAGGAGCTTTCGAGTTCCTGCAATTCTTTTTTCAAATTTTGGTGTAAACAAGAATACTACCAAAGCAAACTAGGAACATAATAAATAGAAACATAGTATTGAAGGAGCACAAAGTCAAAATATAAAGGGATACAATGGCTTTAACAGCCTCCAGACGGTGAATCTAGAATCCTGAGCAATAGCTCAACTCTACTTAAATCTTTCTAGCTAGCCTATACTAGAACTTAAAGGATTGAAGATCTATTCTTCTCTTTAGAAACCCTAATTTCTGATCCTTCTTGACTTAATGATTAGGGTTATCCTGGGGTGGCAGGGGCTGGTATATATAGGGAGGAGCGTCAATGCTGAGCCCTTGGATCAATCCGACTTGAAAGAACGGCGTAAATGCAAACCCTAAGGCGGTGGAGGAACCGACGTAGAAGGGGAGCCTACTCTGTGGGACCAAGGGGCTGGCCGACTGGCCCCACTTGTCATCCTCCCGAGTTCTGCTTTGGGGGGATGCCTTCTGGTGTTCTCTAGAACCTTCTGGTGATATTTTCATCGTGGATAAATATGTTTAATTCTATAGTTTGGGTCCACCTTGGCGGTTTTCTGCATAAACCCGGCTGAAATCATAGATTCACCAAAACTCATGGAAGTTATCAGTTTAAACCCCTAAGTCTATGTTGGTGATCATTTTCATGCATTTATTCAAGTTACGTTGGCGGTTCATGATGGATGATAACTACCATCAACAAACTCCCCCAAGCTTAACCTTTGCTTGTCCCTGAGCAATGCCAAACTTAGCAATGGATCAGGAGTTGCATCAATGTTTTCACTCCTCAAAAGTACACATACGTTCAAACAAAAATTCTCCTCCGATTAGAATAAACTGATCTGACTTTCAAACTTACCATATTACCTTCAACCATTGGGCTTCTTAGCCTTCACTTGGGTCTTGAGCAATTGAAAGACAGAATGATCAAGTCAAACACTATGTCTCAAGTTCTTTGTTCAACCATTATTCTAGAGTTTTTGTAAGTTTTCAAAATAAAACTCAGAGTTTCCATTGTATGACACTCTCATGTCTCTCAATATATGTGGTATTTATGGATCCTCACCAAGGCAAAGACGATGTTATGCCTTTCCTTCCCTAAAACTAAGGCTTATGTGGAGCTCATAGGAGTGGTGATAACATGAAAGAGCATACTTGCAATACATATATTGTAAAGTCAAACAACGGATCCAAAGAGAGTTGAGTCATACAATCAAATCAAGATGTGCATGTGTGTGGAATATATGATGAATGTATATGGTGGCCAACCAAATTATACTATGCTCCTTAAAAATATATCTCTTTTTTGAAACTTGGAAACCACCTTTGCAAGAAAACATGGGCTATCTTATTCATCTCTCTCTCTTTTTGCAGGCAGGTATCTGAGTACCCATTGTTTTAAATATCTCGGACACTTGTCCATTTTTTCAACTCTTTTTTTATATATATATGAATAACTCTTGCATAGCCCATGCATCTTCTTTGCAACAAAACTTTTAAGAGACAGCAACAAGAACTTGGAGCATTTATTTGGTGGGTGGATCTAAATGAAAAGCATGTTTTTGCGCCTACTCCCAGTGTAGGAGTAGTGCATATGTGGGTGGTGTGTACGTGATCTTGATTTTAAGAGCATGACAAATCTCTCATAAGGGTCAACAAAGCTAGACTAAACTCAATGCAAAACAAGTAGCATATATGAGTGGAAGTTTTCCTAGCCTAAATATCATGTTTGGCTCTAGTAGAAATTCAAGCTTTGTCGTATAGGAACTCATTATGCAACATTTTCATATTTTTCAAAAGAAATCTCCAGAAATTTAGTATCACTTAGAACAAGATAAATAGCAGCTCAGACCTTCTCATATCATATCCATCAATTACCTAGACTTAGATCAAGCGTATGCTACCCACGAGTTTCAAGTTCAGAGCAAATCCTCATGTCAAAACAATCTTATCCAAAGCTCGAAAGGATTCATGGCTGAAAACTAGGTACTTGAAACGAATTACAACAAAGCAACTATTCATCATTTCCATTATGAGAGATCATCTTCAAGTTCTTTTTATTTATTTAGCTCTTAAAAATAGATTTTAAAGCACACTTTATACACACTCTTTTTATTTGGTTTTCATTTTTTAGATCACACCTTACTAATATATAGATAGAAACAAAATTTTATTTTGTTTTTAGTTATTCATTTTTTAATTATATATAGAAAATATAATAACAAACTCAAAAATAAAGAAAAGAAAAGTAATTAAGTACTAGAAAAAGAAAACTTACCTTAGATAAATGGGGGATCCTCCTTCCCCAAGCTGGGTGTTGCTCCAATTGTTCAGAATGGCGGGTCAAAGTTGAGCCTCTAGAACAAGTAGTTCCAGTTCTCATTATCTTGTTGCTGGTTCTGCTGGATGTTGGCGATGGCGTCTCCCATGTTTGCTTGCCACTGAGAGTGCTGGTGCAAGGTGTTGCGAATGTCCTGTTGTGTTTCTTCAATGGTGGTCAGCCTGGTGTCAAGGCAGGAATGATCCATCTGCTGGTCATGGTAGCCACGGGCAAAGAAAGACATACGTCCTCCCTGGTGGCCACTTGAAACTTCTTCATAGTGTTGTTGCTGGTAGTTGTTGAAGTTGTCGTGGTGCCTTTGCTCGCTTGAACATTGTTGCTAGGAGCCCTCAGAGTGATGAGGGGATGGTTGATGCCAACCAGCTTGCTTAGACTGGTACATGCAGGAAGATCCTGGTTGATCCTAGCCTGCATAGCTGGTGTACGCTAGTCCTTCTGGAATAGGGTCATTGCCATGATATTGAGGCTACGGATTATGAGTCAACCTCACAGAAGCACTTTCTGCGGGGGGCTGTTTAACCTGTAAATCAAAGGTGAAAAAATTCATAGCATACAAACCAAGATCCTGGTTAGGTAATAGAATCTCGTTTGTATACCCAAGATACATCGTGATGAGCTGCCCATTTTCCTTCTTTTTCAACATGTGAGCCTTAAGAAAATATTCATAATCAATGTACTAGTGGGGAATATCAATGTGAGAAATTGAAGCATTATCTAACACACCAAAATTCTGGGCAATGTGAGTGACCAAAGAGGTACACTCAACATCACCCTTGAGCTCAAAAACTTCCTTCCATAGATTCATCATGAACTTAACAGGTGAAACTTTCCTCCTTTTCACCATAGCATAAAGTAACTTAAGATCATCTACCCTTACGGTACAAAAGTCAGGTCTAGGAAACAAAGAAAATCATGTCCACTTGTGCATGAATCATAGTGTAGGGTGATGGATATCGTTAGTACAAGGATGGTAAATGTGAGGTTTTCCGAAAATTTCTCTCCAGAATTTCACCTTATCAAAATCTTGTAGAGCAGAGTCTACGTCAACTACGCACTGTGAATTAAAACATAGAAGCAAACTAAACTCCTTCCAGGGGATAGACTACTCTTTCCCAAGGAGTCTGAATTTAACTTCAGTATCAGTAGTTTGTAAAGTGCACAAAAATTTTGTCGTTAAGAGTTTAGACCCTTGCTCATGAATATTACAAATATTTTGCCATCCAACATCTCTAAATATGAAGTCCAATTCAACATTCATACCTGTAGCGCGCAGAATGGCTAGATCATAGGCATAAGTAAGAATGAACCTTTAGATTTTCAATTGCTTGAAGGCATCTTTCTCCATCTTGTTCCGCAACTTGAGATGCTTCTCCTCTAGCAGGATGTTTCTTTCGGGCGCGGATGACTGAGGTGGCGCTCCAACTGCAGGGGGTGGAATGTCGATTTGCATGTCGGTGCTCGCCCTAGAAGAAGAGCTTCTTGTAGAATGGGGCGATCCTGCACGCTTGAGCTTGCCCAATAGCTTGCTCATCTTCCTGCAAAAATCATCAAATGCCAAAACTCGTGGAATAGGTTAGAAAATAAAATGTCAGCGGTTAGCCATCCAAAAGTCAGTCGTCCGAGGGTCAGTCATTCTTGATTGCCTAATGAATTTTCTACCTTGATGGTTTTCTGAATAAACCCTGCTGAAAACATAGATTCACCAAAACTCATGCAAATTGTTAGTTTAAACCCCTAAGTCTATGTTGGTAATCATTTTCATGCATTTATTCAAGTTACATTGATGATTCTTGATGGATGATAACTACCGTCAACAAGACCACGCGCAAAGCAATGCTTTTTAACGATATCTGTTCTAACATACTCCGAGACATACTAAGATAAGTGATTGAATCTGCCCAAGTACTTCATCACACTCTGATCTTCTTGCTGCAACTTGAGGAATTGTTATATCTTTAGCTCCATCAAACCCTCAGGAACATGATGTACCTGAAAGGCAGCGCAAAACTCAGCCCATGGAACCTGATAACCCTCTGGCTTGGTTACAAGGAAGCTTTCCCACCAGGCACCAGCAGGGCACTAGGGTTGCTATGCTGCAAATAGAGTCTTCTGAACATCACTATAGTGGATAAGACCAAACTTCTGCTCTATAGTTCGGATCCAGTCAATTGCCTCCAAAGGTTCTTTAGCTCTAAGAAATACTAGAGGTTGAGTTTTCAGAAAGTCAGCATAGGTACTATTGGCTGCTAGATCTGAATGACCCCGAGGAGCAGGCATCCCACTCTGCGCTAAAGTTTGGAGGATACACGCATTGTTGGCGCTAACATTCACTAGAGCAGCAACTATATTAGCTAAGGGTGGATCAGTCATGGCATGACCACGTGAGGTACCAGGTGTATCTGTTTTTCTAGAATGAGTCCTCATACTATAAGGTAAGAATGACCATCAGTCACTAGATTTCCATAGACAGATAGAGCAACATAGGGAGAAAAGAAAGATAGCATGAATAGGATTGGCAACATACTTAACCCAAACTACTAGCAAGGGGGAAAGTAAAGAAAAGATTAATTAATGACATGATGCATGAACGATCCAACGCTCAACTAAACAAACCTATCTACTTACTTAACTTTATTTTAATAAACATATTACACATGTGAGTGGCAACACACTCAATTTTCTAATATAGGGCAATTTTAAACATGCTATCCCACTTTTACACTACTTCTCGGTGTACCTACCACTTTTATGATTATACAAAAAACTTGCAAAATAACTAGGGGTAAAGCAGGAAGATTCTAACAGAGCATTCTACAAGATTAGGGACTATATGAGTTGAATAGACAGGGTACTCTAGTGCGGTGAAGAAGTTGACATACCACATAAACATTTGAAGCATGGCTAGAAAACCTTCCATGCCTTTAGTTTTTTGTTAGGATGATCAACTTTTTGAGAGAAAACTATAGCAAACAGGGGATGAGTTTAGAAGCAACCTTTTTGACCCAAATAGGCTTGAAACTAATTTGTATTGCTCATTTTGAAGTTTTGTAAAGTAGTACTACAATAACCTCTGTAATGACATGCTCTGATACTAGCTGTGGTAGAACCGCCCAAATTATATGGCCTACATGTGCCTATTATTGTCTCACAGACTTCTGACTGTTGCACATATAAGCCACACAATTCTGGTAGTCTATCGGGTGTCCTCGGAAAACCCGAATCATCCACTTTTTGTTTCCAAGCAGGATACATCATAGAACATTGCAGAATTACAACAATTTACATAAATATATTACATCAGAATAAATAGCAAAAGTCTTACTAACCATAAGTTTACAAATCATTCATTAAGTTATTACAAATCATAATTTTATCTAAACTGGTAGTAGGGTAGCGTGACAAGTACCACTTTAATAACACACAAGAGAGATTCACCCTGCCCAAGGGTGCACAACAAACTTCTCTACTGCTGGCTCTCCTCCTATAACAAGGGTTAACAAACCTTGAGTACAAAGGTACTCAACAAGACTTAACCAATAAAAAGGAAAGACTCCAAGGAGAGGAAGGCTTTAAGGGGAATCACGGTTAAGTCTATAGCACGAATCAAGATTAACTTTTGCAGAAAAGCTTAGTAATTATTCATTCTTACTTTCAATGTTTTATCTCAAGTTAAGTCATTATCAGTCTCTAGTTTGCACCTGATCTCAAGCAACCACTTCTTAGACATCACATCTCATGATCATAAGTATCATTGTTTCATTTATTAATTACGATGTAAGTCAGAGGATCAGGTCTCCTCCGAGAAGTAACGACGATTCAAATTGATTTGGCCCAGCTGGGGATTCCTTACCACATGACATATGCAGGTCCCGGTCTCAGCCCTACATATATCAACCTTCACTCGGATCCTCCAAAACATGAACGGGTTCGCGCCACCAGAGAGTATAGTACTGCACCACCGTACGTCATCCTAGATGTTTCCGTAGGGTGGGTTGTTGACGGTAGTTAACATTCATCACAAAACCGTCAATATAACTTGTATAAATGGCTAAAATGGATCACCAATATAGACTTAGAGGTTTAAACTGACAAATTCCATGAGTTTTGGTGAATCTGTGTTTCCAGCAGGATTTAATCAGAAAACCATCAGGAGGACCTATTCGTCAAAACAAATCATGGAATTCCGCCGCGTAATCGATGTGGGAAGACTCTAGAAGGCAAATCACCAAAGTGGGACATGTGCCTCTGACACGTGGGGCTGCCTGGCCCCACCTAGAGGCTGCCTGGCCCCTGTGGGCCCCACCTATCAGCCTCGTTGTTATGTCGGTTCTCCACCACCTTAAGGATTGCATCTCCGCCATTCTTTAAGTCGGTTTGATCCAATGGCTCACGTTGGACGCTCTGGGCTATATATACCAGCTACACACCCCTCTAGGGCATGCCTTGTTACAAAGCCACCCAATTTATACAAGATCAAGTACGGCTGTCCCCGTTAAACACGTTGACATGTGCATACTTTCACTTATATAAACCCGGTAGTCCACCGAGTGTCATGAAGGACCTTGGTAAATCAATATCACAACCAAGATCGCTTGATTGAGCAAATACACATCACATACATAGAGTTGCAGTGTAAATAATATTACAAATGGGTTCATAAATAATAGTACAAGTTTGGGTTTCAAAACCGGTTAAAGGAAAACAACATAGCTTTCAAATGATTACATTAATATAAGTTCCAAATATATTGCTAGCATAAGTGACCTCCTCTGATAAAAGCATATAGATGAGAAATAAATAGAGTCACCGAGCCCACCGGCGGTTAGCCACCATCTTCAGCACGCCAAGAACTTCACCTGCAACATGGTGGGATAAACCCTGAGTACTCGAATGTACTCAGCTAGACTTACCCGTCATAAATCAAAAATAAAGTGACACCAAGGAGTATGCAAGGCTTTATCAGTGGAGTTAGCTTGATAATATTTTACATAAAAGCTTAAGTAACATAACTTGGAGATTTAATATCTTTAGCATCAAATTGAATACCTATTCAATTAAGCATCTCTAGATTAGCACCTGTACTAGAGCAATCACATGATTAAGCTAACAAGCATTAGTAACCATATCCGGTGTATTAATTTGAGTATCATCATAACCATCAAGTTTCATCAATTAATGCTACGTTGCCGCTGCTCAGTCAAGTTCTCACTATTTGGGAGAGACGGCGATTTGAATCGATTCCAACCAGCCGGGGAGTTATTCCTAACACAAACCGAGACATACCTGCGCCAAGGTAGTCTTAGGTTACCTTTGGTACAACTCAGGTACAGTCGTGGATCCGATCAGCGCCGCACCCTCAGGGATACTACTAGTCTGTTAGGAAGTTCAGGCCTAGCCTGCCCTTAGACTCACGCCACTGGCTCCCTGCACATCCTTACTTCCTCTAGTGTGTGCACTTTCACTTACTGGGTCCCGGCCTGAGTTGAGCTACCCGGCTTTGCGGTCGGGACAACTTATCTGGCCAACTAAGTGCTAGGCATACGTTCAACATGATATGAGGACATACAACGAATCGGTCCCTAACCGATACAGATGGGGATAAATAGGCACCAAGACTTTCATGTCTTGTTGCTTCTCTATCACAATCCCGCCCGATCTCCTTTTATTTATCAACACATGGTTATTTCCATGATAGCAATTATAGCCAACCATGATCAGATATATACCTATATCTTGCACGTGATAGGAAATCACCCGACTTCTACCGGACTAAGCATGGCTAAGCATATATTCAATCCTAGACCTACATAGGATTCAAGATATATTTGTCTAAACAAGGAAAGTATATGCAACAAGTGGTTCCAATCAACCCCTAGTACTTAATGCATTAACATAAAAAGGACTCAAGTTGATATTTAGAAAACATAGGAGGCTTAAAATGCTCCGGGGCTTGCCTGGGATCCAACACTAGGTCAGTGTTTGTTAGATGACACTCACTTGGCGAGCATCTCCTGTTTAGGCATGTACTCTCGAAGTCCTTCCATCTTCGGGTTTGGCTCCAACATCATATCCTTCACGTGGTGCATCTAGCGTACCTAGATGAGATGCAACAATGCAAGTGTATGAATGCAAAGAATGGCAATATGAGATGCATCACATAAAAGTATTCAAGATGAGCACAAGGTTACACCGAACATATATAAGCACTCTATGTTGGTTAATTAGGCATCACACAACCTATCATGCTAGGATAGCAAGGAAGGTACCACCAAGCATAACACAAGTTTCACAAGGTTTTAGGTATATTAACTTAACACCATCAAAGGCATGAGCCACACATAGCAACACACAAAGTAGAGCAAGATGAGGCAAACAATTTTTGGTATAAACATAGATTCTGAACATCAGCACCATAGTCACTTGTTTTATCCATACCCAGAGTTGTAGGCTTGCAAAAAGTGTGATCCTAGACTTTCTAGAAATCTAATGAAATTATCTAAAACTTTGTTATTAACACAAAAATCTGATTCAACAAATAATTAGGTCAGAATACTTCATGAAGCAGAGCTTATACAACTAAGGACAGAAAACTGATAGTAACTTCAGAAATGCATATCTCAAGTTATATTCATCCAACAAGTATGATCCTTAACTTTATAGAAATATTAGTAAGTTATATATAACTTTATTATTATCATCTTAAGATGATTCTACAGCTAACAAGGTTAAACAACACCAAGAAGGCATCTCTGTCCAGATTTGTACTGAATCTGCCATTCCACTTTGAACAGCAATAACTAGAGTTCTAGACCACCAAAAGTAGTGATCTTAGACATTTTAGAAAGCATAGGAAAAGAACTAGAACTATACTATTGTCACCAATACATGATTCTATGTTTAAATAAACCAAACAATACAATCATTCAGATCTGTCTAGAGGACAAGCAAAACCTGATAGCAACTTCTAAAATCTATAACTCCTAAACCATCAGGCCTAATATCATGAAATTTTATGACAAGCAATATAAGGAAATTATCTACAACTTTTGTATTTAACACATTCATAGAAAACATCATTTTCATCATGAAATTGTCACCACACAGAGACTATACATGCGGCCATTTCAGAATATAACAATTTGATGTTTCACTTGTTTTGGTAACAAAGAGCATACACATGTGAGCCATTCAAGAACTTCAACCACCACTAACATAGTTAGCAACACTTTATTAAACACCAGCCACTCAAAGCATCACCAAATACAATTACAAGCTTTATCTAAAATTATGCTTTTATTAATCCTTTCTCCTAATAAACATATATATTATTTTAGTGATATAGGAGAACAACTAGTTTGGGGCTGAGATTTTTATGAGTGGTAGACGTTATCAAAACATGGCTACTACACAAATTTCATATGCTTAGGTTATATAATTTAATTACTATGAATAAGACAAATTGTTATTGCATGAAAACATGTAAAAGCAAGATAAATCTAAAACACACCACTTTCCACAAAACACATAGCCATATTATATGTTATTATTGTAGCACAGCATCATACAAAGGTAGTGGAACCACATTTTCCATTTTTACACCTACATAAAAATTATAACTTATTGAAAACCATTTATCAAGCAATAAACAAGTTAAATCAATAACTCAATCATACTGCATCCAATGGACATGAAATTTTTACCACAGCACACACATAGCATAAGTAGCCTACCATAAAAATTTCACAGCAATTGGAGTACCACAACTTTAGATATGAATTTATCCCTAGAAAACCCTAATTAACATAGATAAATAAAAACAGTAAAAACCTTCTACTAACACTTGTCATATTATGACTCCACTACATAGATCTACTCTCAAGGATTCCAAAAGTCTTCATTTGCTATTTTACAATTTTTCTATGATTTATTATAATTTTTAAAGTTTCAGCCAAATAAATGCAATAAAGGAAAACACATTTGCACCGAGGCCCTGAACTTCCATGAAAATAAATTCCAGTGAAAAGGTCCTTAAAGGTACTATTCAACTAAGTCTAGGGTTCATAGCTAGGCCCTTCCCTTTCTTCCTATTTGAGCATGAGGCCCCTCGTCTTCCTCTTCACGAGCAGAGCAGAGGGGATGGCGGCGAGGACAGCTCGGGGTCAGCCGGCCTTGGCCAGCGGGGGCCAGCAGCGGCGAGGAGCACCCAGGGGCCTGAGTGCACCCGTGGGGCTGCCTGGCTCGGCCCGAGGTGGGCCAAGATGGCATGGCCGTGCGGCACCAGCGACACAGCTACGACGGTGGCTCCTGCTCGACGACAGATGGTAGAGGAGAGGCGGCGTGGATGGAGGATGGCGAGGTCGGGTGCAAGAGGGCTGGAGCCACACTCGGCTGAGGACGGGGAGGCTTGACGAGCGGTAGCCATGGTGAAAGCTCTAGTTTGGTTTTGGTGAATTGATGAAACCCTAAGTGCTAACCTAGTTTATCAAAGTGACTATAAGATAGGTAGCAGTACTCCAAGTAGTGAAGCAAATGAAGATCATGACATGATGATGGTGATGCCAAGGTGATGATCAAGTGCTTGGACTTGGAAAAGAAGAGAAAGAGAAAAAAGCTCAAGGCAAAGGTGAAATTGATAGGAGCTTTTTAGTTTAGTGATCGAGACACTTAGAGAGTGTGATCACATTTATGATCGATAGCCGTACTATTAAGAGGGGTGAAACTCGTATCGAAATACGGTTATCAAAGTGCCACTAGATGCTCTAACTCATTGCATATGCATTTAGGATCTAGTGGAAAACTAACACCCTTGAAAATGTTTGTGAAAATATGCTAACACACGTGCACAAGGTGGTACACTTGGTGGTTGGCACATTTGAGCAAGGGTGGAGAAGTTGGTGAATCGAAGGAGGTGTTTTTCACTATCAAACAGTGACTGGACACTGGTCACATGGTGACCAGACTCTAGGGAGTAGCTCCAGTCAATTATAAAAGAAGATGGTACTCTCGGTCTAAGATCGGACGTAGGCGACCAGACTCTTGCTGAACACTGTTGAGCATCCGGTCATGCTGATGTGGTGGCGCACAGAGAAGAGGGAGAGTGATCAGACGCTGGGCGAGTCTGGTTGGGCATGACCAGATGCAAACGGTTGCGAGTGGAACCTTACTGGAAATGACCGGACTACAGTGATGGTGCATCCGATCACTTTGAGTAGCGCGTTCGGTCACAACTTAAATGCACTAATGACCGTTGAGATCGAGCGATCAACATTTGAAGCGGGGGACACGTGGCGAAGATCTATGGATCAAACGCTGGGGTCCAGCGTCCAGTCAATTTTACCGGCGCGTCCAGTCGCCCCGATTTCTCAGTGAACAGAGAGCCAACGGCTCTATTCATGGGGGCTCTCTATTTAAGCCCCATGGCCGGCTCAAGCTCACTCTTTTGGCCATTTGTATTGACATAGCAACCTTGTGAGCTTAGGCAAAGCCCTCCCACTCATCTCCATCATTGATTCATCATCTTTGTGAGATTGGGAGAGAATCCAAGTGCATTGCTTGAGTGATTGCATCTAGAGGCACTTGGTGTTCATGTTTCACTGCTGGATTTGCTTGTTGCTCTTGGTGATTGCCACCACCTAGATGGCTTGGTGCAGCGAAGGAGGATTGGCATGAGTTGGTTATTGTTCGTGGCCATATCCGGTGATTGTGATGGACTTGTGCCTTCCTCAGTGAAGCTCCGAAAGCTAACCCTAGTGGATTGCTCGTGTCATTGAGTTACCTCACTTATGGGTAGGTTCTTGTGGTGTCCAATTGTGTGGACGAGGTTCGTGAAACACCTCTTAGCCGCCAAACCACCAAGTGTTGGTTGACACAACGGGGACGTAGCGTGTTGGCAAGCACATGAACCTCGGGAGAAAATTGGTTGTCTCTTGCCCTTTGGTATTCTCCTGGTGATTGAGTTAGTATACATCTTGTGATTGGTTCACTCCTCTACGTGGTGGTATAATCACCTTACATACTCATTTACATACCCGCAAACTAGTTGTAGTAAGCTCTTTAGTGTAGCTAGAATTGAGAGCTTGCTTTGTAGCTTAAGTTCATCTAGTGGAGCACTTTAGTGTAGCAAGTGTGAGAGCTCTTAGTGAGTAGTGACTTAGTAAATTGTGTGTCTAGTGATCATAGTAATTAGAATTGTTGGATAGGTGGCTTACAACCCTTGTAGAGCTAGAGCAAGTTTGCTTTTCACTATTTATCATACTAATCAAATTGTTCTAGTTGGTTTGTAGATTTTTAAATAGGCTATTCACCCCCCCTCTAGCCATATTAGGACCTTACTAGTGGTATCAGAGCTGTGGTCACCGTTTGATTGAAGGCTTAACAACCTCGGTGTCAAATTATGGCTCAAGTTATGTTCAACCGTGTGTGGGGCAAACCACCATTCTTTGATGGCACAAGCTATGATTATTGGAAAAGAAAGATGAGGATGTATCTTGGTTCAATCAACGATCAAGTATGGGATGTGACCGAGAGTGACTATGCTATCATTGATCCCGACAATCTCACCAACCAAGACAAGACCAACAAGCAATGCAATACAATGGCTCTCAACACCATATACAATGTCATTGATTCCAAAGTGTTTGAGCAAATCAAGGATTGTGAGAGAGCTAATGAGGCGTGAAACAGATTGGAGGAAACATATGAGGGCACACTAGCGGTGAAGAGGGACAAGTTGTATGTTCTCAAGGACAAGTTAACAAGCTTCAAAATGAAGGAAGATGAGAGCATTCCAAAGATGTTCCATCGATTGCAAGTGATTGTCAATGATTTGAAGGCATTGGGAGAAAAGATCAATGATGATGATGTCTCTTATCGGTTCTTAATGTGCTTACCTCCAAGATTTGAAATGTTAAGATTGCTTATCATAAGAGGCAATTTGAAGGAGGTTACCCCTAACCAAGTACTAGGTGATGCCACATACCATGTGGAAATGGAAGGGGTTGACAAGGATGACAAGAAGGAAGACGCAGACAAGAAGAAGAAGAGTGTAGCATTCAAGGCTAGCTCATCATCCAAGAACAAGAGTAAGTCCAAGAAAGAATCAAGTGATGATGAGGATCTTAGTGACATTGATGATGAGGCCATGGCTCTATTTGTGCGCAAGATGGGCAAATTCATGAAGAAGAAGGGCTATGGTGCAAGAAAGAGAAGAGATCACACCAAAAGCAAAGAATATGTGAGAAGATGCTACAATTGCAAGAGCCTCGATCATGTTGTAGCGGATTGTCCCTACAATAGTGACAATGGTGAGGATAAGAAGAAGCACAAGAATGAGAAGAAGGAGAAGAAGGAGAAGAAGATGACCTTCTAAAAGAAGAAGGGTGGAGGCTATGTGGTCACTTGGGATAGTGATGGCTCTTCGGATAGTGATGGCTCTAGTGATGATAGCAAGAAATCTATCTAGAAAGCACATGTGTGAGCAAGTGCACACTTGCTTTGAGATGAAGAGAAAGGAGTGCAAAGAATTACACAAGAAAGTCAAATTTCTTGAGCAATCACTTGATGAGGTCAATGTCACTCATGAGAGGCAATTAGAAGCCCATGAGAAGCTTGGCAAAGCTCACTCTAAGCTCGAAAAGGCTCACTCCTCTCTCATCGAGGAAGTCAAGAAGGAGCAAGTGATTGTGTCTTATGATGTGGGACTAACATGTGATATTATTGATGAATCTTTTTATAAGCCCATTGTTGTTGCCCCTACTAACCCTTCTTGTAGCACTTCTACTTCAACTTCACTTTTGAGTGATGGTCTCACTTATGATGCCTCATTAATGGTGGAAAATGAGACCCTCAAGAAGGAGGTGAATGAGCTCACTCATGCCTTAGGCAATGCCTATGGTGGAGATGCCCGCTTGCTAAAGTGCTTGGGTAGCCAAAGATTTTCTCTCAATAAAGAGGGATTAGGCTATACCCCCAAGAAAGGCAAGGCGGCCTTTGTCACTCCCAAAGCTAGCTTTGTGAAAGGCAATGGTCGGTTTTGCAATAGATGCAAGCAAGTTGGGCATATAGAGCAATATTGCAAGACTAACAAGAACAAGCAACCTAATGTATCCTTAATTAGATTTGATTCTTGTTACATGCTTGTTAAGGGTGCCAATGGTGTGAAGGCTAAGTTCATTGGTACACCAAATATGGGCCTAAAGAAGAAGGCCATTTGGGTACCAAAGACCTTGGTAACTAACCTTCAAGGACCCAAGCAAGTTTGGGTACCTAAAAAGAATTGATCTTCTTTTGTAGGTCAATTATAAAGCCAGAGAAAGGCATTGGGTGCTTGATAGTGAGTGCACACAACACATGACCGGTGATCCAAGAATGTTCAATTCAATCAATGAAAATAAGAGCAATGGGATTGATAGTATCACATTTGGTGATAATGGCAAAGGCAAAGTCAAAGGTCTTGGTAAGATTGCAATATCTAATGACTTGAGCATTTTCAATGTGCTACTAGTAGAGAGCTTGAACTTCAACCTATTATCGTTAGCTCAATTGTGTGATCTTGGTTTCAAGTGCATATTTGGTGTGGATGATCTAGAGATCATAAATGTAGATGGCTCTAACTTGATATTCAAAGGATTTAGATATGAGAATCTATACTTGGTTGATTTCAATGCTAGAGAAGCTCAATTGTCAACATGTTTGCTCACTAAGTCTAGGATGGGTTGGTTATGCCATAGAAGACTTAGTCATGTTGGAATGAAACAATTGAATAAGTTGATCAAGCATGACTTAGTTAGAGGCTTGAAAATGTCACATTTGAGAAAGATAAGCTATGTAGTGCATGTCAAGCCAGAAAGCAAGTTGGTAACACACATCCTAAGAAAAGCATGATGAGGACATCTAAGGCATTTGAGTTGGTGCACATAGACTTGTTTGGACCAATCACATACACTAGCATTGGTGGAAACAAATACACATTTGTGATTGTGGATGATTTCATTAGATACACATGGGTGTTCTTTCTTGTTTACAAGAGTGATGTGTTTGCAACATTCAAGACATTCATCAAGAGAATTCATAATGAGTTTGAAACAACCATCATGGAAGTGAGTTCAAGAACACAAGAGTGGATGATTTGTGTGATGATTTTGGTATTAGGCATCAACTTTTGGCCAAGTATACTCTACAATCAAATAGCCTAGTTGAAAGAAAGAATAGAACTTTGATTGACATGGCAAGATCAATGTTGAGTGAGTACAATGTGAATCATTCTTTTTGGGCCGAAGCAATCAACACGGCTTGCTATTATAGCAACTGACTCTATTGTCACCCCATGATGGAGAAGACACCTTATGAGCTATTGAATGGAAGAAAGCCCAACATAGCATACTTTCGGGTTTTTGGTTGTAAATGCTACATATTGAAGAAAGGCACTAGATTGAGCAAGTTTGAATAGAAATGTGATGAAGGTTTCTTGCTTGGTTACTCTACTACTAGCAAGGCTTATAGAGTTTGGAATTTAGCTAGTGGTACTCTTGAGAAGGTTCATGATGTGGAATTTGATGAAACAAATGGTTCCTAAGAGGAAGATGATAATCTAGATGATGTGAGAGGCACTCAATTAGTCAATGCAATGAAGAACATGGACATTGGTGAAATAAGACCTAGAGAAGTGATTGATGTTGAAGATGACAAGAATCAAGTGCTCTCTAACTCAAATGAACAAGCTAGTGGTTCTCAAGATCAAATTCAAGCAAGTGCTAGTGTTGACAAAGTGCAAGATCAACTACAAGTGGCTAGTTCATCATCTCAACCTAATGATTGATCAAATGCAATCAATCAACTGCAAGTGCTCCAACCAACCAATGTGGCAAGAGATCATCCTTTGGACTCTATAATTGGTGATATTTCTAGAGGTGTACAAACAAGATCTAGATTGGCATCATTTTGTGAACATTTCTCATTTGTGTCATCCATTGAACCTAAGAAGATAGATGAAGCTTTGAAGGATGTTGATTGGGTCAATGCTATGCATGAAGAGCAAAACAACTTCAAAAGAAATCAAGTATAGGAGTTAGTTGAGAGGTCTATGGATCATAATGTTATTTAAAACCAAGTAGGTCTTTTGGAACAAGCAAGATCAAGATGGGATAGGAATAAGGAACAAAGCAAGATTAGTGTCTCAAGGTTACACTCAAGTCGAATGTCTTGACTTTGGAGAAACATATGCCCCCGTTGCAAGATTGGAAGCAATTAGGATCTTGCTACCCTATGCTTGTGCCCACAACATCAAGTTGTATCAAATGGATGTGAAGAGTGCATTTCTCAATGGGTACATCAATGAGCTTGTGTATGTTGAGCAACCTCTCGGCTTTGAAGATGAAAAGAAACCCAACCATGTTTACAAGTTGAGAAAGGCTTTGTATGGATTGAAACAAGCACCAAGAGCATGGTATGAGAGATTGAGGGATTTCCTACTCTCTAAGGGATTCAAGATGGGAAAGGTTGACACCACTCTCTTCACCAAGAAGCTTGGAAATGACTTGTTTGTATTGCAAATCTATGTTGATGACATCATATTTGGGTCAACAAATCAAGATTTTTGTGAGGAGTTTGGCAAGATGATGGCAAGTGAGGTTGAGATGTCCATGATTAGAGAGCTTAGTTACTTCCTTGGTCTTCAAATCAAGCAAATGAATAATGGCACATTTATGAGTCAAGGCAAGTACATCAAAGACATGCTCATGAAGTTTAGAATGGATGATGTTAAAGCTATTAGTACACCAATGGGGACAAATGGAAACTTGGACAGTGATGCTAGTGGCAACATGGTGGATCAAAAGTTGTATCAGTCTATGATTGGAAGCCTACTCTATGTGACCGCATTAAGGCCAGATGTCATGTTTAGTGTATGCATGTGTGCAAGATTTCAAGCCTCACCAAGAGAAAGTCATTTGAAGGCTACAAATAGAATATTGAGGTACTTGAAGCATACGCAAAATGTTGATTTGTGGTATCCCAAAGGAGCAAAGTTTGAGCTAGTTGGTTACTCTGACTCAGATTATGCCGGATGCAAGGTTGAAAGGAAGAGCACCTCGGGCACATGTCAATTGTTGGGAAGATTACTTATTTTATGGTTATCAAAGAAACAAAATAGTGTTGTATTATCAACCGCCGAAGCCGAACACATATCCGCCGGTAGTTGTTGTGCACAAATACTTTGGATGAAGGCCACTTTGAGTGACTTTGGAATCAAGTTCAAGAAAGTGCCATTGCTATGTGATAATGAGAGTGCAATCAAGTTAACCAACAATCTAGTTCAATATGCAAGAACAAAGCACATTGATGTCCGCCACCATTTCATAAGGGATCACCAACAAAAAGGGGACATTTGCATTGAGAGTGTGGGCACCGAAGATCAACTTGCCGATATATTCACCAAGCCATTAGATGAGAAAAGGTTTTGCAAGCTAAGGAATGAGTTGAACATATTGGATTTCTCAAATATGTGTTGATGCACCCCCATTATATGGCATGCCTCTCCTTCGAGCAAAGCAAGGTAAAGATGATTGACATGTCATTCATCCATTGCTAAGGACTTGTTTAGTGCATCTAGTCATTCCTATCATGTCCTAGGCTCATTCATGAAAATCAAATGAATTTAATGCTTGTATGGTACCACTATTGCTTGTATACTTGAAATGATCTAGTGGTAGCATATGACATGTTTATGGGCTTGTAAACCTAGTACTTAAACTAGAAAATGAGCTATAAGTGTTTAACTCAACATGGTACAAGATAACCCTTATTTGGAGGTGTAAAGAAGCTTGTCCTTGGATCAAACCAAGTTAAATATCTTTTGCAAGTGATCTAGATTGAACCAAATTAGGAAAATGATCCTCACTTCACATGGTTTCACCCCAACCTATCTAAAATTTGAGCTTGCCTTTTGTACTAATCGTTGACAAAGGGGGAGAGAAATTCACAAAGATAGTAAGATGGGGGGAGCGAACAAATGAAATGACACTATAAGAGGATCAATCAAAATTGTACACAAGTAGGGGGAGCAAGCTCATAAATTTGTATGTTGCATTTGAATGTGCATTTCATTTATTTGCTTGCATGGCACAAGTTTTAAATTTCAATATCCATGCGTGTGTGGTGTATGCTAGTTGTAGGTTGAAATGATGAAATAAAAAACTAGCATGCATAGGTTAAGCAACTAGACTTATGTTCATTTTATGGAAACTAGACCCTTGCTTCTAATGTTGATCTCGTGGGGTATTCTAGTTTTTGTGTATGTCTAGTTACTAATGGTGCTAAGGATGGTATAATGGTGCACTCCGATTGGTATCACGCTTCAAATGTCCATCTGTTATACCTTAGCATCATTTGGTAGACATTGTCTCCTATATTTCCTAACTAAGCATATGTGCAAGCTACAATCCAAACTCTTTGCACATATATAGGGGGAGCAATTGCTACCATTTGGGGTTCATGAAACTTGTCCATATTGTTTTACACATGGTAAATATGCTTGGGCAAGCAATATGGATTCAATTAAATTTCAATTCATATCTTTGTGAAAGGGTTGTCATCAATTACCAGAAAGGGGGAGATCGAAAGCTCTAGTTTGGTTTTGGTGAATTGATGAAACCCTAAGTGCTAACCTAGTTTATCAAAGTGATTATGAGATAGGTAGCACTACTCCAAGTGGTGAAGCAAATAAAGATCATGACGTGATGATGGTGATGCCATGGTGATGATCAAGTGCTTGGACTTGGAAAAGAAGAGAGAGAAAGAAAAAGCTCAAGGCAAAGGTGAAATTGATAGGAGCTTTTTGGTTTAGTGATCGAGACACTTAGAGAGTGATCACATTTAGGATCGATAGCTGTACTATTAAGAGGGGTGAAACTCGTATCGAAATATGGTTATCAAAGTGCCACTAGATGCTCTAACCCATTGCATATGCATTTAGGATCTAGTGGAAAGCTAACACCCTTGAAAATGCTTATGAAAATATGCTAACACACGTGCACAAGGTGGTACACTTGGTGGTTGGTACATTTGAGCAAGGGTGGAGAAGTTGGTGAATCGAAGGAGGTGTTTTTCATTGTCAAACAATGATCGGACACTGGTCATGTGGTGACCGGACTCTGGGGAGCTGCGTCCAGTCAATTATAAAAGAAGATGGTACTCTTGGCCTGAGACCGGACGCAGGCAACCAGACTCTGGCTGAACACTGTTCAGCGTCCGGTCATGCTGATGTGGTGGCACATAGAGAAGAGGGAGAGTGATCGGACGCTGGGCGAGTCCGGTCGCGCATGACCGAACATGTCCGGTCATGAGTGGAACCTTACTCGATACAACCGGACGCTAGTGATGGTGCATCCGGTCACTTTGAGCAGCGTGTCCGGTCACAACTTAAATGCACTGATGACCGTTGAGATCGGGTGATTAGCATTTGAAGTAGGGTCCATGTGGCGAAGATCTATGGACCAGACGCTAGGGTCCTGCATCCGGTCAATTCGACCAGCACGTCCAGTTGCCCCAATTTCTCAGTGAACAGAGAGTCAATGGCTCTATTCATGGGGGCTCTCTATTTAAGCCCCATGGCTGGCTCAAGCTCACTCTCTTGGCCATTTGTATTGACATAACAACCTTGTGAGCTTAGGCAAAGCCCTCCCACTCATCTCCATCATTGATTCATCATCTTTGTGAGATTGGGAGAGAATCCAAGTGCATTGCTTGAGTGATTGCATCTAGAGGCACTTGGTGTTCGTGTTTTGCTGCCAGATTTGTTTGTTGCTCTTGGTGATTGCCACCACCAAGATGGCTTGGTGCAGCGGAGGAGGATTGGCATGAGTTGGTTATTGTTCATGGCCATATCCGGTGATTGTGATGGACATGTGCCTTCCCTAGCGAAGCTCCAAAAGGTAACCCTAGTGGATTGTTCGTGTCATTGAGTTACCTCACTTGTGGGTAGGTTCTTACGGTGTCCAATTGTGTGGACGAGGTTCGTGAAACACCTCTTAGCTGCTGAACCATCAAGTGTTGGTCGACACAACGGGGACATAGTGTGTTGGCAAGCACGTGAACCTCAGGAGAAAATTGGTTGTCTCTTGCCCTTTGGTATTCTCCCGATGATTGAGTTAGTATACATCTTGTGATTGGTTCACTCCTCTACGCGGCGGTATAATCACCTTACTTACTCATTTACATACCCGCAAACTAGTTGTAGTAAGCTCTTTAGTGTAGCTAGAATTGAGAGCTTGCTTTGTAGCTTAAGTTCATCTAGTGGAGCACTTTAGTGTAGCAAGTGTGAGAGCTCTTAGTGAGTAGTGACTTAGTAAATTGTGTGTCTAGTGATCATAGTAACTAGAATTATTGGATTGGTGGCTTGCAACCCTTGTAGAGCTAGAGCAAGTTTGCTTTTCACTATTTGTCATCCTAATTAAATTGCTCTAGTTGGTTTGTAGATTTTTAAATAGGCTATTCACCCCCCTTTAGCCATATTAGGACCTTACACATGGAGCTTGGTTGCTAGCAATGGCGGGCGCGCCCGCGCTCTGGTGTGGAGTGAGGAAGGGAGCGAGCAGAGGCGAGGGCGGGCGAGTGAGGGAGAGGGGGAGCTCGGGAGTCCACTTTTGGAGGGCGTAGAGCCACGACAGGGAGGCAGGCGCATGCGGCAGTGGCACTCGGCAATGGTGGCGGCACGGTCAGCGCATGGAGGGCGTGTGGACATTACGCCGAATAGGTGGCGGGCACTGGAGTATGCGCTTTGGATCCCCTTTTTTAGCACCTTCGAAGCATATTCGGTCCTAGGAGCAATTATGGAAGTTGTTGACCTCAGACCACTCCCACTTCTATTAAGAGTGCATAGACATTAGAGCTTCAGAATAATGGATAATGCAGCTCTAATGAGGAAGTGTCAGTGACATGACAGGGATTAAAGGCAAAGATCAAAACTCGGTCCAACCTGAGTCAAACTTGCTCCAAACTTTTCCAAGCTCTTCTCCATAGTAAAAACTACTTTTATTTTTGGGTCAACTCTAGTTGCTTAACGAAAACATGAGAACGTGAGATGCCAATCATCATCAACATTGTAATCTCAGACTTAGCCAAATTTTCGAGATCCAAAACAGCACTGGGTTCAGTTTTGAGGCCTCAGTTTGACTAAGTTAGGGACCCAACTAGCTCTTGACTCTTAAACAAAGTTTGTTGTACACATCTTGCTCTGCAACTTTGGTTAAAGGATCATGGACTGGTTCAGCTTGGTTTGCAAGATACAAAGCTCCAAAGATGAGTACTCGAAACTAAAATTCAGGGTTCAGACATTCAGTCCAAACAGGGACCGAACAGTGCGAGGTTTTGTTTTTGAAATTCAATTTGAACATCCAAACAAGCTCGAAAAGTGATGAGACTTGTTTAGTTGTTTCCTCCACACAGTGTACTGCAACTCATAGTAAGGAATCCAATCGAGCTGTCACACAAATTTAGAAGATAAAAATTCACAAGCATGTCAACTCGCTGTTGTCAATCAGGGCCTTAAATATTTCAGAGGGGCCAAAACAACACTGCATTCAAACTTGAGACCACTGTTTCAGCTACTTAGGAGTTGAATCAGGGCTTGGTACAAAAATAAAGTTTGTTGTACTCCATTCAACCTTCAACTTTTAT
The DNA here is from genome assembly GCA_904845875.1 of Miscanthus lutarioriparius. Taxonomy (NCBI): domain Eukaryota; kingdom Viridiplantae; phylum Streptophyta; class Magnoliopsida; order Poales; family Poaceae; genus Miscanthus; species Miscanthus lutarioriparius. Next base: position 75,108,169 of record CAJGYO010000012.1, on the reverse strand, counting down.
TTAAAGTCCAACTGCATGCAAGCACTCTAAACAGTTGGTCAACACAGGTCAAAACCATATCATGAAAAAGACAATTTTAGCTATTCCCACACTTAGAAGCATTTTCTTGACATTTGCTCAACACGAACCCTTCATGATTTTTGTTCAAGAGTTTAAGTAGAGTTGTTTGAGCAAGGTTACAAGGTTTGGTCGACATCCCATGTTCCCATTCACTTGATGAAGCAATTTAAGAAAGATTATAACTTATCATTTCATGTGACTTCTTGATTCCAAACTTCATGAAACTTTTCCACAGGTCAAGATGGATGCATGTTGATGTAATGTACATGAAACAAGCATGTTTAACATTACTCGTGCCTAACCTTAACCAGGGTCCACATGTAAGCAACGGTGTGTTGTCCAAGTTTAGGTTGGGACTCAATTTCATAGATTGGACCTCAACACCTTCATCATCACTTCAAAATTATGAACTAGAGATGATGATCATTGCTTGACAAATCCTACTTAAGTCCAATTTTGCTACTTAACTCATGACTAACACCCGGAGTTTTACAGCCCTCCCCCCTTATGGGAATCTCGCCCCAAGATTCGGTGCGAAAGACTCTTAAGGGAAGAGAAGCATGTCATCCATTTTCCAACATTAGTGATAGCAATAGGCTACTTAACTTCGGAGTATCAGAGAGGCTAATTTGGTTAAGATAACTTTCTGATATTTGCTCTTCCTAGTAAATTTTGTCTGAAGAATTTCTTTCATTGACTACCATGAAGCATTGTTACTTTGGGAGGAATCCAAGACAGCACAACACTTCGTTCTCGGGATACGGAGAGTACTACAGAGCATAAACTAACTACCCACAATCTCTATTTCCCTAGTGAATATAACATGGACTATGTAAACTTTGCACTAGACTGCAAGCTTCTGAAAGCTACTCATTACAATGGCTCCATGTTTGTTCACAAAGTTCGAAAAGCAGTCCTCTACCAAAATAGCTTGAGTACAACTTTTCATAAGGGATGAGATCACAGACGGGGTAAACATCCTCTGAGGTTGTGAGAAACCGAGTAACCAACAGACAATGTCTATGTCGGTCGTAACTGTTTAATCACTCAAATGCCAACCGATGGAAAACTACATAATGTTCCATGGGTGCAGTTCTCTTTCTCTAATGATAACACTGTATTATCTGAGTCCATTGAGTGAGCGGTGAATGTGATAGCTGACTCTATTGACATAGCATTTTTGACAATTATTATTTGAGGGAATCCTCGTATCCAAGCAGCAACAGTTATCTGGGTTGAATCTAATGCAACGTCTTGGGTAAAAACACATGGAAGGTACCAAAGGACAAGTTCGCCTTAGAAATCCTTGCTAGAGAAGGAGGATAGCGAGGTTTGGAGGACATCAAAAGTTGCAAGTATACACCAATTGGAAAAATAGTACGCTACCAAGTAGGTTGAGCACAATTTGCCTTCATGGTGCAGTGGCATAGTAAATTAGGTTGACTTACACTGTAGCAAAACTAGCTTTGTTGGACTACATTTGACATTGAAGCTTCCTTTATAATGTCAATCAACAACTCATAAGCATAATCTGAAATCTGTTGTTGGACACTTTTCAAATTGTTTTCGACTCGCAAAGGCATAAATTGACTTGTAGAACACCTTGACTGCTCAAGCATTGTTGATATGAGAGGGCAAAAGCGAGGCACAAAGGGGTGCAAGGAGTCTTCTCTATGGCATCTAAAGTATTATCTAACAGCAAAAAAAATTGACCTTGTTGCTAATCTTGGCATCAATTACAAACACAACGTTTCTAATGTGAGGGATGATAGCAGTCAATAAAGAAATCACAGATTCTGTACACCTTGGTTTTCAGTTCATATCTCAAAAACTACTGCTCCATTGTGCATGAATTTTGGTAGGCATATAGATCCAAGAGTCCTCTAACTACTGACCAAAATTCAGCTCAAACCGACACCGGTTGACTATCCAAACAAATCATCTACGAAAACTGCTCGGTTCTGAAATTTTAGTGACCCGAACTGACAAAACATCTCTCAAATCCAATGCTTTACTCAACCAATCCTCAAACCAACTTAAGACATCAAAGTTTTCCCAAGCGAGAAATGAGCTCATCATGTTTTGTGACAATCCAACCATATTTGAGCCACTAATCACCGGCTTAAAGATAATTGGCTTGGTGCCATGAAATCTAGACAGATTTCCCGCTCTTCTTTTCCTTTGCTTCACACATTGGGGAGTGTGTTCTGCACTCTTTAACTTTTCTTATAAAAGCAGCAGTAGCTTTCTCACTAAGGAGAGAGACTAGGGTTTGTCCTTACATGCCTCTTAAGAAACAACCTCAACCATTGAGTTAGACACCAACTTGACGATGCACAAGCATTGGACTAGTGGGCTATTTTTGCAGGGCACAATACATACTTCACGTGGAGTGACAGTCCTACAAGATAAGGGACTGTTTCTAACTACCCTTCTGTGCTTCATCCAATAGAGTCCTGAACAAATCCCTTGATAGCACCATATACATAATGATGCTGACCAAAACTTGGGACGTGCTTTCTCTAGCTCTTTAATTAGCTGATATAGCATATTGTACTATCTGTGTGGTTGTTCAAGATGGAAATTGACTTGATAGCATAGGGTTTGAAGAAGAAAGCAGGACTTGCATTGCTGACTGGCTTTGCTGCTTCTTCACTTAGCATTGTCCTGTGAGACATAGCCTTCGGAGCTACCAATGAGTTATTACCTAGCTGTAACTTAACTTTCCTATTGGTAACTAATTAGTTGTCTCTCAACATTTAAAGCTCCAAAACTTCCTTTTTGACTGCAACAATTGTATTTGATGTGCAAACCGGCAGTCACCATGGAAGTCAACAGAAAAGGGATCACTGAAGGAAGTCGGTTTTTTACTATAGGATCACCTTGCACATAAGGATCAAGACTTGGATAGAAAGCCCATGAGCACTAGGCAACCTATTATAGGGCATAGTATCCTGGTCCATTTATCATCCGACTGATAACTTGTCCAACTTTAAGTATTGTGTACCTTTCTGATCCAATGGGGATGACATAAGTTGCTCACTAGATGACCGATGTCATTACAGGGACAATCAAGTAGAGTCACTTGTCTACCACCTCTTGCAGTGTGACAATGTCCATGTCGGTGACCTATTCTTTTAAGGTTATCCTCTTTGCAACTTTAGAAGGAAGCTCTACTACTTTTGGTCTGATATAAGGATCTTCTGATTATATATGGAGAGATAACTAAGGAAGAGCTCACGTGAAAATAACACATCGGTGTAGTTCTACAATGGATCATGACTAGGAACCTCGATACCAGCACATGCCGAGCAGCACAACCTTGTGTGCGTGCCCACAGGAGGCTCTCGGTTTCATCGCGGAACCGTAGTTGCTACTCATAACACCATTACTGATCACACACCCAAAGTGAAATTTCAAGTTGCACAGATTGGGTTGTATGAACAAGCACTATGCAAAGGAGGGATAGCAAGCAAAGGTAGTCACAAGGTCAGGAGTCGATGAGGAGGCAATCCGAAGATTAAAACACAGCGCAAGAGAACATAGCTTAATTACCGAAGACAACTGAGCAGGGGACTCTTGCTTAATTTCCATATATGCCTTGTGTCCACCAAGGTGATTACCATTTAAAAATTAACATGAGATTTGGTCTTCGTAGCGCAATGTTCAAGGGCTAGCAACCACGTGTACAGGCTCAGGCTCCTAAGAGAGAACTTAATTGGGGACAACAACCATGAGATTATCAAAACTTGGACGTTGTTCTAGGATAGCGCTCTTCAACACTCGTATGCTTACCGAGGACAAAAGAGGTAACGACTATAATACTACTTAGGTAACAAAGCATCCACACATACATCATGGTCTTAAGCAAGCATTTGAGAAACTCAATCAAATTAGCTTAAGCGACTATTACTAAGCACAAAGCTTGCACATAACAAACAGTCACCTATAGCAACACCACTACACATAAACATGCGAACATGGTGGTAACGTATTATTATCTTTTATTTCCTTTTTACTGAGTAGGTGGATATCTCTTCAAAACAACTTTTACTTATATTTAGCAAACTAGTTTTTAGTCATGCACAACATGACCATATGGTTACAACAAGATATCCATTAATAGAACAAGGGTGAGAGGAGCATATTTATGCACAAGCAATAATCATGACGCATGCTCGTCCTTTTATTCGTCACAAAATTGCCAGCCTAAGGCGGCAATCACGTTCTATGTCGGTGGCATAATACGTACTCTCTCGATATATAGCTAGTCGTCAGCTACATTCAATCTACGCATTCGTGGTTAGCATACCTGCAGAAGGATTTTATTTCAGCCCAACCCCACAATTATATATGCAAAAATGAAAGTCTGTGCTCTAGGTTGCAAGCTAAATACTTCCATATATATACCCATATATATATATATACTTCCATATCAAAGCTACCTGAAAGTAAATACATCTATACATACATATAGAATATGCATATATAGTTGTACCAAAGCTAACCCACAATTAAATACTTTCGTATATATATGAGATATATATCCTTAAGTATCAAAACTACATCTCCCCTTTGACCTCACGCTCACATCTTGCGGTCATGCCACTCACCATCTTACCTGGGCATAGAGGTATATTGATCCATATATTACCATTCAAACGAATGGCATCCATACAATAGCACGCCGTATGGATGACGAAATAAAAATTGCAAGAAAGTAAACCCCCGATAGTTAGTTTTAGTTTACTTATTGCCACCTAAAGGTCCTTAATTGGGCTTAACTGGAGGTTGTCGCTAGCATAGTTTTGCAAATAAGTTTTGACAAATTTGCCTATAGCTAAAGTTTTAGTCAAAATAGGCTTTTTAAAACCAAAACTTGGCTTTTAAAACTATGTACATGATAGTATTATGCTTAATCATGCTCTAATACCAGCTGTGACAGAACTACCCAATTTATACAAGATCAAGTACGACTGTACCCATTAAACACGTTGACACACGCATACTTTCACTTATATAAACCCGGTAGTCCGCCGAGTGTCATGAAGGACCACGGTAAATCAACATCACAACCAAGATTGCATGATTAAGCAAATACACATCACATACACAGAGTTACAGCAGAAATAGCATTACAAATGGGTTCACAAATAATAGTAAAAGTTTGGGTTTCAAAACCGGTTAAAGGAAAACAACGTAGCTTTCAAATGATTACATTAATATAAGTTCCAAAAACATTGCTAGCATAAGTGACCTTCTCTGATAAAAGCATATAGATGAGAAATAAATATATAGTCACCGAGCCCACCAGCGGTTAGCCACCATCTTTAGCAGGCCAAGAACTTCACCTACAACATGGTGGGATAAACCCTGAGTACTCGAATGTACTCAGCTAGACTTACCCATCATAAATCAAAAATAAAGTGACACCAAGGAGTATACAAGGCTTTATTAGTGGAGTTAGCTTGACAATATTTTGCATAAAAGCTTAAGTAACATAACTTGGAGATTTAATATCTTTAGCATCAAATTGAATACCTATTCAATTAAGCATCTCTAGATTAGCACCTATACTAGAGCAATCACGTGATTAAGCTAACAAGCATTAGTAACCATATCCGGTGTATTAATTTGAGCATCATCATAACCATCAAGTTTCATCAATTAATGCTACGTTGCCGCTGTTCAGTCAAGTTCTCACTATTCGGGAGAGACGGTGACTTGAATCGATTCCAACCAGCTGGGGAGTTATTCCTAACACAAACCCAGACATACCTATGCCAAGGTAGTCTTAGGTTACCTTTGGTACAACTCAAGTATAGTCACGGGTCCGATCAACGCTGTACCCTTAGGGATACTACCAATCTGCCAGGAAGTTCAGGCCCGGCCTGCCCTTGGACTCACGCCACTGGCTCCCCGCACATCTTTACTTCCTCTAGTGTGCGCACTTTCACTTACTGGCTCCCGGCCTGAGTTGAGCTAATCGTCTTTGCGGTCGAGATGACTTATCTGGCCAACTAAGTGCTAGGCATGCGTTCAACATGACATGAGGACGTATAGTGAATTGGTCTTTAACCGACATAGATGGGGATAAATAGGCACCAAGACTTCCATGCCTTGTTGCTTCTCTATCACAATCCTGCCTGGTCTCCTTTTATTTATCAACACATGGTTATTTCCACGATAGCAATTACAGCCAACCGTCATCAGATATATACCTATATCTTGCAGGTGACTGGAAATCACCCGACTTCTACCGGACTAAGCATGGCTAAGCATATATTCGATCCTGGACCTACATAGGATTCAAGATATATTTATCTAGACAAGGAAAGTATATGCAGCAAGTGGTCCCAATCAACCCCTAGTACTTAATGCATCAACATAAAAGGACTCAAGTTCATATTTAGAAAACATAGGAGGCTTAAAAAGTTTTGGGGCTTGCCTAGGATACAACACTAGGTCAGTGTTTGTTAGATGACACTCGCTTGGCGAGCATCTCCTATTCAGGCATGTACTCTCGAAGTCCTTCCATCTTCTGGAACTGTCCACCAAACTCCATCTTCGAGTTCGGCTCCAACATCATATCCTTCATGTGGTGCATCTAGCATACCTAGATGAGATGAAACAATGCAAGTGCATCAATGCGAAGAATGACAATATGAGATGCTTCACATAAAAGTATTCAAGATGAGCACAAGGTTACACCGAACATATATAAGCACTCTACGTTGCTTAATTAGGCATCACACAACCTATCATGCTAGGATAGCAAGGAAGGCAGCACTAAGCATAAGACAAGTTTCACAAGGTTTTAGGTATATTAACTTAACACCATCAAAGGCATGAGCCACATTTAGCAACACACAAAGCAGAGCAAGATAAAGCAAACAATTTTAGGTATAAACACAAATTCTGAATAGCAGCAGCACAGTCACTTGTTTTAATAATACCCAGAGTTCTAGGCATGCAAAAAGTGTGATCCTAGACTTTCTGGAAAGCTAATGAAATTATCTAAAACTTTGTTATTAACACCAAAAGCTGATTCAACAAATAACAAGATTAAAATACACCATGAAGCAGAGCTTATACAACTGATAGTAACTTGAGAAATGCATATCTCTAGTTATATTCATCCAACAGGCATGATCCTTAACTTTATAGAAATCTTATTAAGTTATCTATAACTTTATTATTATCATCTTAAGATGATTCTACAGCTAACAAGGTTAAACAACACCAAGAAGGCATCTCTATCTAGATTTGTACAGAATCTGTCATTCCACTTTGAATAGCAATAACTAGAGTTCTAGACCACCAAAAACAGTGATCTTAGACATTTTAGAAAGCCTAGGAAAAGCACTACAACTCTACTATTATCACCAATCCATGATTCCATGTTTAAATAAGCCAAACAATACAATCATTCAGATCTATCCAGAGGACATGCAAAACATGACAGCAACTTCTTAAATCTATAACTCCTAAACCAGTAGGCCTAAAATCATGAAATTTTAGTACAAGCAAGATAAGGAAATTATCTACAACTTTTGTATTCAACACATTCATAGAAAATGTAACACCCCAGTGTTAAGCATTACATTTGGCACCTGCATTTCATGAGCACAAGCATCATCCAAGCATTCATGAACATGAGCATAACAAATTTCATCTCATTCTTATATCTTATCACATGAAATGTTGATTATATATATATGCTTATGCTTGTAATCATTTATGACCAATGTATGAAAAGGTTGTGAGGTCATGAAAACATCTTAGACACATCTAGGATGGTAATTGGAACAATGTTTATATTCATGACATAGACCAAATTTGCTTCTAAGTGTTGGTTTCATTTGAAATGCCATTTTCATGATGCTATTTTGACTAAAGTTGAATAGTAGCTTAGATTGTTTGCATAGCTGTGTGACCTAAACAAAAGTTGTAGTTCACATCATGGGTAACAAACTTTATTTAATGGTCATGAGCTAATTCAGTGTCTAACATGGTTAAATAGAGCTCACAAGTATCAACAAAATGTTGTTTTCAAAACTTGAAATTTTGCCAAGTCTTAAAGCTGTTTTCAGTTTCAATGTAGCCCACTTTGGAGCCTTGTAGTTTGAAAATCATTGCGAATTAGGCAAAACTTCTTTAAGCAAACTTGTAGTACTCACGTAGCTCTACAATTTTTATTAAGGAAGTTTTTGCTAAATCTCCACGGATTAGGAGGACTGATCGCTTGAACTTGCTTCGTCGGTCGGGTTCAGAGGTGTCTCAATGGACACCGCACGCGCATCGTGGCCGATCGGCGTCTGGCCGTGGCCGCTGTGTGGAGGTCGTCTGCTAATGTAGGGCCCACGTGTCAGGCTAGGGTGGGCAGCAAAACCACGTGCCACCGCCGCTCTCTCTCACTCGCGCTCACTCTCTCTGCCATGCTCTCGCTCTTGCTCTCGCCGTGCCATTGCTGCTGAGCTAGCACGCAACTGCCACCATGACATTGTTTGATTCCTCACGTGCACCGCTCAGCCATCACCTCGTCCACCTCGCTGATCCTCCATTGCCTTTGCTCGAGCCAAGGTAAAGGCCTACGGGCCGTTGCCATCGCCACCATGGCCACGGAGCACTGCCGAGCTCCGAGCTATTGTGGCCAGCCCTATCCACCGCTCCTTCAATATCTCTCTCTCTCTCTCTTGATTCATCTTCATCGTAGGTCCTAGAAGCTATAGCCATAGCTCGTTGAGCCGCTACCACGTCGCCGGTGCCGGAACATGAGCCGCACCATCATGAGCCGAGAGCGCCGCCACCATGCATGTCACCGTGGCCGCGCTTGTCCGGTCGCCATTCTCTCTCGCAGTTAGGCGTTAGGGTTTAGCCTTAGGATGGAGAAGCTCACGGGGAATATGGATCCATGCTTGTGTCACCTTTCCTACTAGAACATCACCATGCCACCACCATGCTCATGCCGCCGTGCCGCCATGCACACGGCCAAGCTTCGTCGCTGCTCCATCTTGTCCTAATCCACGCCGGAGAGCTTCGCTAGGGTTTGTAGATGTCGTATCCGCGCTCGCCTAGCCATGCCATCATCGGGGATGGCCAGAGCACCACTGCACGCCGCCGCCGTGCTGCCATGGCTGCCATCGAGCTAGCTCTAGTGATCCTCCGAGCAAACCAAGGGTACCTGTACATGCAGAATAGGATAGGGAACACGTTGGTGCCGACCTTGTCGCTGGTGACCTCGCCGTCGGTGAGTTCTCACCAGTCAAAGCCGACCCCTGCCTCTGTCTCTCTGTCATGTGGGGTCAGTTAACCCATGGGGCCCAGTCGTCAGTTGCAGCGTGGTGTATGCACCGGGTGCACCTAGCTGTAGTGCATGATTTGAAATTTGATTTCTTTATTAATTTTTCATAGATTTAGTTACAAACTTCAAAAATTCATATCTAGAGCTAGGAGTATCCAAATGAGGTGAACTAAATTTTATTAGATTCATATTGAATTGTAATATTTGATAAAAATATGAAATCTACTATTTAGGGTATTTTTCTAGGAGAATTAAATTTAGCAAGGTAAGTGCTTTTAAAATAGTTTCTATCTTGTAAATTGCATAACTTGAGCTAGGAAGGTGACAAAATTGTGATTCCAATTTTGTTGGTCTTGTGTTGATATGTTATAGCTAGGAAAAATACTAAACCTATAGTAGGCATACTTGAAATATGGTCTTCATATTTAATCCTAATTAATTGCTAGTTTCTAGTGAAATTAAATGGGGTCAAAATACATAACATATGATCATACAAATTTTTACACAGTATTCTCATGCTAGGAGAAATGAAGAAAAATATTAAATCTATTGTTTGATACTTTTCACTATGCTAAACTATTTTTGCTAAAATAAGCATATGTAACTTGTCATTTTTGTAGAGGTGGCTATACTTATCCAAATAGCCTGAAATTTATACAGTAGACTGTTAGGGTCGTGTGTAGCCTACTATAATTTTCTCGGAATTTATGGAGTACTAGAAATATCTATCCCTTAAATCACCTTATTATCTAAGGAAATTAATAAATGAATATAAATAAATTAGTTATATTTAACCATGATGTTTTCTGTGGTGCTAGTGATGCATATGATCTGTTGATGTTATTAGTTAGGCTTAGAAGTAATTGGTTGTATGCAACTAGTTAATTATTGCTTTTATAATTCAACTAGATGGCTACATGTTTAGTTTTTGTTGTGGTGACGATTCCAAGATGATAATGATCCTTTATGTAAAACTTGTTAATAACAAAATTGTAGATAACTTACTTATCTACCTTGTGTTAAATTTTTATAGTCACAGGCCTTATGGTTTAAGGATTGTAGCTGTTAGAAGTCTACTGTCAGAAATGCTTGCTCTCTAGATAGATCTAAAAGATTGAATTGTTTGAGCTAGATAACTGTTGAATCTCATTAAGATGATTAAAAGAAAGTTGTAGGCAATTTTATAAGCTTTCTAGAAAGCCCACAACCATATTATTTTTATGTGTATAACTCTAGTTATGGTCAAAAAAGTGGTTGCTGTCTTGTAGTCCAGAAAATGATTTACATAAGTGTTTGTTTAAGTTACAAGAGAAGAGATATGCACCAACTCAGTAAAAGAAAATGTAAATTGTTATCAACGTAATGCAATGCTACTGACAACACTTATGAGGATGCATTCATCACATCATATCATATCATACATGTCATTATATATGCATCCATGATATCTTATTTCATGGTCATGCATATAGGATCGTCCGAAGGGATAACTCTTTTGGAGTTCAACGAAGAAGAAGAGGAATAGCAGGAGTGTCGGGGACCTAATACTAGGGTACCCCAGAAGGTGGAACCAATAACCATCGAACGTTAAAAACTTCTGGACGGACAAGGGCGCCGCTGCGTTCCTTGCCCGAATGACGAAAGTTAGGTTCCGTCTCACCCGACGCCTTCGGGCTAGCCCCACCTCGCCCGAGGGCAAAGGGCTGGCCTCCGTCTCGCCCGACGCCTTTGGGCCAGCCCCGCCTCACCCGAGGGCAAAGGGGTGGCCTCCGTTCCGCCCGACGCCTTCGGGACAGCTCCACCTCACCCGAGGGCTGAAGGCTAGTCTCCGCCTCGTCCAAGGGCTGACGGATACACTCTGCCTCGCCCAACCCCCGAGGGGTGGGCTCGGTCACGCCCAAGGGATAAGGACTGGGCTCCACCTCGCCCGACGACCGAGGACGAACCTCGCCCCGTTCGATGTCCAAAGGCTGGTTTTATCTTACCTGATAACTTCTCTCCCGTTCCCTCATGATGATGGGTACAGAGCAAGACAAGACGTTCAGGTCAACCACGACTTCAAGGACCATACCCTGCGCCCCGGTAGGAAAGGTACTGCCGGGGAACGACTGGACAGGTGCTTTAGACCCTCCCGGGCGCCGCAGAGCCCAAAAGGTATTGCAGGCGCGTACTCCTCGCCCTGTAGAGTTGTAGGCGCCGCCTTCAGCTCTGGGACACGGAACCCGATGAAGATACACGACAACCACTACACTCCAGAAAAGGATCTGTGATCTCCATGAACGATGGACATGACGTCACCACATTATGGACCCAAGGGAGCGGCGCCCGCTTCCTGACCCCTCGGGTCCACCAAATCAAAGGACCTTGCCCACAGTGCTACTCCGGACCTCGACTCCGCGTCCCTCCGACAGAGACTCATAGGAGCCAAAAAGCGTGTGGAGCAAGGCTGGGCGAGGTTCATAAGTCAAAACCACTATACTCCAGCACATACCCTGCGCAGGGCACTATTCTGTAACCATCCTGACATTCTACAGAAGCATCAACAGTATTGTAGGCGCTTATCGTCCTTTCGCACCCGTCAGAATGGGTAACGAGGCTGGATAGAAGTGAGCCACAAGGCTAGGTAGAGCACGGATCCTAAGCCCTGATCCTTGTAAAGCCGTCCCCTTCATCTATAAAAGGCGATGCGCTTCCTCCAGATGAGGGGACCAAAAACAAGGCAACACACACACACACATAGTCAAGCTGCGACCAAGCTCTTGGCTTCCTTTCGACCCTTCCATCAGAGACTTGGGACCTGTCCCTCTCTCGATCGTTTGTATCCCCTACTATGAACCATTCATGGTGCTAATAACACGAGCAGCAACAAACTAGACGTAGGGATATTCAGCCCGAACCAGTATAAATCTTGTGTCCTTTAGCACACCATCCGAGCCTAACGCGCATTACTATAAATTTACTTGCCGGTGCTTGTACGAAACACCAACAGTTGGCATGCTAGGTAGGGGGCTTACGCGTTCCAAACCAGGCCTCGGATGGCCACCCATGCAATCAGCTGGGCCTCGGGCGCACATGTGCGTTTCGGCGACCTAGATTTCATCGTCACACTAGGAGGAGAACTGGTGCTGACCGACACGGCCGCACAGCCTCTCCCTTCCATCAACCTCAGTCGTCTAAGGCTTGAGGGCCCGCGGGGCGACTCCCTTGGACCCTAGTTATCCAGGGAGCCCCCGCACAACATCACCCTGTTTTCGGAAGGCCCCGTACGAAGTGCCCCGACAGCACTTCCATTCGGTCTCCGCAACGCCACGGCGACCGCCGGCCACCTTCTGTCACTACGCATGGTTCAACCGCCTATGGACAGCGAGTTTCATGGGGGTAGTCGAACACGATCTGGAGACACTCTACGGGCTCCTCGTGGAGGAACCAGAGTCGTCCTCCAGCTCTGACTCTAGCAAGGGGAGCCATCACCCTTCTCGGGAATGCTTCATGACGCAAACCCCCAAGGGACACGTCCAAAGCGTCTCCGGAGAAGAAACAACCCCAACAGCCAACCCCGACGCCAGGATCAAGGCGGAGATGGCGGCTCCATCTCACGTAAGGATGGAGCAACTAAAAGCACAAAAGCTAGAGATCGATGATGCCGGGCAACAGCTTGTCCGGGAATACCAAAACATCGAGGAGGAGATCAAGCGTCGCGGAGACGGTGGGTACGCACGCACCTCGGCCCGTGATGTGCATTGGAGGATCCTCATCGATGATGGGACTCTCCCTCACTTTGCTTGGGCAAGCCAGAACATCGCCGCAGCGACGGCCTTGCTGCACGGCCTTCCGGAGGCCGCGACATCCGAGGATAGCCGCGCCCGTCGAGAAATTCGCATGTTGCTCGAGCGTGCGGCGGCGCAGCAGGCGGAAAGCTCATTGTCTCGATGATGTGAACCCGACACCAGCCAGCGCACGCCCTCGGTACGTCCCGCCAAGGACGCATCCGTTCACCAGATGCCGCCAGGCAATAGGCAGCGCTCCGCTATCCCGGTACATCAACGTCTCTCGGCCACAGCCGTGACATGCGCAGCACCATCGATGCCCACAGGCGCACCCACGGCGACGAAAGAGAAGAAGCCCGTCACGGCTATCATCCTCGACACAGCGGACGCCACGACAGCGGCGAGGACCGGAGCCCGAGTCCCAGCCTGCCAGGCCCTATAGCCTTCGGCCGACACATCCTCAACGTTGCGTTCCGCCCAAGGTACCTACCGCCCACCAATATCCTAAAATATTCTAGAGAATTGAACCCCGGGCTTTGGCTCAAAGACTATCGGCTTGCCTGCCAAGCCGGTGGTGCGAGTGATGACAATTTCATTATTCGCAATCTCCTGCTATTCTTGGCCGATTCGGCACGAGCGTGGTTGGAGCACCTACCGTCCAACGCCATTCAGAGTTGGACGGATCTCATGGAGATCTTTGTGGGTAACTTCCAGGGCACGTATAAACACCCTAGAAACCCATGGGACCTCAAGAACTGCCGCCAGAAGGCCGATGAAACCCTCTGTGGGTACATTCTGCACTTCTCCCAGTAGTGCAACGAGCTCCCTAACGTTGCCGACGCCGACGTGATAGGAGCCTTCCTATCCGGGACAACCTACGAATCCCTGGTCCACAAGCTAGGACGCAGGGGCCCACGGACCACCAAGGAACTCCTAGACATCGCCACCAGCCACGCCTCAGGAGAGGAGGCGGTCGGAGCCATCTTCGACCACATCGATGGCAAGGCAAGGCAGGACGAGGCCGCCGACGAAGGCACCTCCGACCGTCCCGCTAAGAGAAAGAATAAGAAGCAACGGCGCCACAACTCGCTCGTGGCCGCCACCGACCGTAAAGGTGGACGAAAGCCCGCGGAAGGCACTCCGAACCACTTTGAAAAAATGCTCGAGGGCCCATGCCCAAACCATGCTTTCCCGGCCAAACATCTATACAAGGAATGTGGCCTCATGCGCAAATACTTGTCCAAGGGCCTCAACAAAGGGGAGCAGGGGAAGGAACCTACCCCCAGGACAGACGACGTCGAGGAGAAGGACGACACCTTCCCGACTCCAAACGGTGCCCTCATGATCTTCGGAGGATCAGTGGCCTACGACTCCAAACGCTGCCAAAAGGTCACATGCCGCAAGGTCTATACGGCCGAACCAGCCACGCCTACCTTCCTTCGATGGTCAGAATCCGCCACAACCTTCGACCAGGCCGACCACCCGGGCGCCGTGCCACACCTGGGAAGGTACCCGCTTGTCGTCGACCCGATCGTCGACCCAAAACGGCTCATAAAGGTACTGATGGACGGAGGCAGCGGCCTCAACATCATGTACACTAAAACGCTTGATGAGATGGGCGTCGATCGAACGAACCTCCGTCCCATTCGAGCACCTTTCCATGGCATCGTACCTGGTAGCCAGGCCATGCCACTGGGGCAGATCGATCTGCCCGTCACTTTCGGGGGTCGGTCCAATTATAGGACTGAGACCCTCACCTTCGACGTAGTGGGGTTCCCTCCAACTTTTCACGCCATCCTAGGATGACCGTGTTACGCGAAGTTCATGGCTGTCCCCAACTATACGTACCTTAAGCTGAAGATGCCGGGCCCCCGCGGGGTCATCACCATCGACACCTCCTTCCAGCATGCTTACGAGTGCGAAGTTGAATGCTGCGATCACGCCTCCACCGTCGTCACCACCAAAGAACTCGCCACCCTCAGGGAGGAGGTTGCCAAAAAAATGCCCGATGCCAAAACAACAACCGGGTCGTTCAAACTAGTAGAGGGCTCCAAGGAGGTCCACATGGACCCCAGCGGCTCCGAGGCTAAGAGGGTACATATTGGTACTTCGCTCTCTTCCAAATAGGAAAGCGCGCTCGTCGACTTCCTCCGCGATAACAAAGACATCTTTGCGTGGAAACCCTCGGATATGCCAGGCATCCTGAGGGAGGTCACCGAGCAAGCTTTAAAAATCCACCTAGACTCCAAGCCGGTAAAACAGCGCATGCGCCGCTTCGACGAAGAAAAACGCAGGGCCATCGGCGAAGAGATAGCAAAACTGTTGGCCGCTGGGTTCATCAGGGAAGTATCCCACCTAGAGTGGCTAGCAAATCCTGTTCTTGTATGAAAGAAGAACAGGAAATGGAGGATGTGTGTCGACTACACGGGCCTCAACAAGGCATGCCCAAAGGATCCGTTTCCTTTACCACGCATTGACCAAATAGTTGATTCCACCTCAGGGTGCGAAACCCTCTGCTTCCTTGACGCATACTCCGGCTACCACCAGATCGCGATGAAAGAGTCCGACCAGCTCGCGACGTCTTTTATCACCCCCTTTGGATCGTTCTGCTACGTTTCAATGCCGTTCGGTCTGAAGAACGCTGGGGCAACTTACCAGCGTTGTATGCTCAACTGCTTCGGGGACCTCATCGGGCGGATTGTTGAGGCCTACATCGATGACATCGTAGTTAAATCCAAGCGGGCCGAACACCTTGTCGCCGACCTTGAACAAACATTTGCGAAACTCCAGGCAAACAGCATCAAACTCAATCCCGAAAAGTGTGTTTTCGGGGTCCCGAGGGGCATGCTGCTCGGCTTTATTGTCTCCGAACGCGGCATCGAAGCCAACCCAGAGAAAATCTCAGCCATCACAAAAATGGGCCCAATCCAAAACATAAAGGGGGTTCAGCGAATCACAGGATGCCTTGCCGCCCTCAGCCGATTCATTTTGCACCTCGGTGAACGAGGAATTCCCCTTTATCGACTCCTTAAGAAATCCGACCACTTTGAGTGGACAGCCGAGGCTCAGGAGGCGCTTGACATGGTTAAACAATTTCTAACTAAACCGCCGGTCTTAGTCCCTCCGTGCAACGGAGAATCCCTCCTGCTGTATATATCGGCCACCACGCAAGTGGTTAGCTCCGCCTTAGTGGTAGAGCGAGAGGAAGAGGGGCACGCCTTCAAGGTACAGCGACCTGTGTACTTCATCAGCGAGGTGCTATCCAACTCCAAAACCCGTTACCCTCAAATCCAGAAACTTCTCTACACCGTCCTTGTCACCAAGAGAAAGCTACGCCATTACTTCGAGTCACACCCTGTAACAGTCGTGGCGTCTTTCCCCCTTGGCGAGATCGTCCGCAACCAGGATGCTATAGGAAGAACCGCAAAGTGGGCGCTCTAGGTAATGGATCATGGCATTACTTATGCCCCCCCCGAACAACGATCAAATCCCAGGTGCTAGCTGACTTCATCGCAGAGTGGACCAAGGTCCAGATGCCACCAACAATCGCCAATCAGGAGTACTGGACGATGTACTTCGACGGATCGCTGATGAAGAAGGGCGCCAGCGCGGGACTAGTCTTTGTATCTCCCCTCGGGGTCCGCATGAGGTACATGGTTCAGCTCCATTTTCCCTCATCAAACAATATCGCAGAGTACGAAGTGCTCATCAATGGCCTATGAATCGCTATCGAGCTGGGCATCCGATGTCTCAACGTCAGAGGCGACTCCCAGCTGGTCGTCAACCAGGTCATGAAGGAGTCAAGCTGCCACGACGCCAAGATGGAGGCATACTGCCAAGAAGTCCGACGGCTGGAGGACAGATTCGACGGCCTCGAGCTCAATCACATCCCAAGGCGCCTCAACGAAGCAGCCGACATGCTTGCGAAAGCAGCATCCGGCCGAGAGCCAGTCCTGGCAGGCGTCTTCGCCAGCGATCAACACAAACCCTCGGTACGCTACGCGGGGTCGGAACAGGCCGGCGATGGCCCATCTAGTCTGACCCAGGGGCCGATCCGCCAACTGCTCCGCCAGACCCCGAGGTCATGGAGCTTGAAGAGGACCCAGCGGCACAGTCCGACCCTCCTAACGACTGAAGAACGCTTTACCTCGACTACCTCCTCCACGACATACTACCGGCAGACAAAACAGAAGCCCGAGGGCTCGCACGACGCGCCAAGTCCTTCGTTCTTGTAGAAGGCGAACTCTACAAACGGAGTCACATCGAGATTCTGCAACTCTGTATCCCTAGCGAACAGGGAAAACTCCTGCTGGGCGACATCCACGGTGGAATCTGCGGTCATCACGCCGCACCAAGAACCTTGGTTGGGAATGCATTCCGACAAGGCTTCTACTGGCCCACCGCAGTAGCCGATGCCGAGCAATTTGTACGCACCTGCGAAGGGTGTCAGTACTACGCTCGGCAAACTCACCTCCCGGCCCAGGCAATCCAGATGATCCCCATCACGTGGCCCTTCACGGTCTGGGGGCTCAACCTGGTTGGGCCACTCAAAAAGGCACACGGAGGCTTCACCCACCTGCTTGTCACCATAGACAAGTTTACAAAATGGATCGAAGCTCGACCAATATCCATGATCAAATCCGAGCAAGCTGTGCTATTCTTCCTCGACATCATCCATCGCTTTGGAGTACCAAACTCCATCATCACAAACAATGGCACGCAGTTCATCGGTAGGAAATTCATTCGATTCTACGATGAACAACACATCTAGATCAATTGGGCGGCCATCGCACACCCCCGGACAAACGGGCAGGTCGAGCGCGTGAACGGCATGCTCCTGCAAGGCCTTAAGCCGAGAATTTTCAACCGGTTGAACAAATTCGGTGCGCGCTGGCTCGCTGAGCTTCCGGCCGTACTCTGGAGCCTGAGGACAACTCCTAGACGAGCCACTGGCTACACACCCTTCTTCATGGTCTACGGTTTCGAGGCCGTTCTCCCAACGGACCTTGACTACGGAGCACTAAGAATTAGAGCATACAATGAACAGGGGGCCGAGGCATCCCACCAAAATGCCATGGACCAGCTAGATGAAGCCCGCGACATCGCCCTCCTCCATGGGGACCTCGTCCTCCGCCTTGTGCAGAGCAACAAGGATTGCCACAAACTCTCACCGCCCAAGGAGGGGCCCCACGTTGTCGCAGAAGTACTTCGCCCGGGCGCCTACAGGTTGAAAACCGTCAACGGCGAGGTCTTCAACAACGCCTGGAACATTGAGCAGCTATGTCATTTTTACCCTTAATTAAGCGCATACTCTTCCTTATTAGTTTTTGTCATTACAAAACCTCGATCCTTAGTGACTTCCGACCCTTGCAAAGCGCGAGGGGTCAGACCTCACTCGGGGGCTGACATAAGTAATACAAGTAGTACGCTTGCAAAAACTTCCTGTGTTATATTTACAAACGTTCTCTAAGTCTTCCGTTCTTCTCGTAAAAAAGTCATAAGGACTAAGATTTCAGGAATAAATTCTGACTATAACTGGTAGGACTGTGGGAGACCCACGCCCCAGTGGCTGTGGCCTCTTTGCTCACCAGCGCGATCAGAATTATTTCACCCGCACTCCTAGTTTCTTACGGTTTAAACCATGGGAAGGGTCGGAGGGCACAAAAACCTTTTTTACAAAAAGAGGAAGCAAAAGGGCCAGCGGAAAGGAAGAAGGAGTGGTAGCAGGCTCAGAGGTAGAATAAGAGATGGGGTGAGAACTCCCCTCCCCCTCCCTATTTAAAGAGGAGGAGCTGCAGCTAAGGAAAGGTGAAAGGTTGGGACGAAAAACTCTCTCCCTTCTCCTACTTAAATGCAATATCAATGCTGATAGACCCCTGAGGGGACGCGCCGGAACTGACGGGATGCGCCCCGGTCGACGAGGCGCCCCCGGGTCAAACGGGATACTGCCTGGGTATGGCCCACCACTGACCTGCTCCGGACGTGGCAATTAAGGCGCCCACATGGGCAGATGACCCTTCGCCTCCCCAGGCAGGACCACAGAACGATCCAACGTTAGGACCTCTGTCAAGTGGCCCAAGTCGATCGGACGGCTCGGACCGCCACCAAGATACGAAAAAACAAAGAATAGCGATTCTTATGCAGGTTACTCCAAACCTCGTCACAAACATCAGGGCCCGAACCCATCTGGTAGGAGCGTTTCCGCCACTCATGCTACCAAGGTAACGTTACCGACCCCGCCTTTATTTCGATTAAATTATGCATTCAAACATTACATATGCAAAACGTTGCATCCCAACGCTTCGTGTCGCGTCACGAAACGGTCATCGCCTCAGTCGATATAGGTGACAGCAGGCCGAGGTTCGAAGGCCGGCCCACGAAGGGCTCAAGGCCGCCTCGTACCGAACAGAGCCAGGGAGAAATAACTGAGACGAGCCCCAGCGGCCTTGCCCGACCCCGCTCAGAAACAAACAGGGACATCTCAACCTTTTCTTGTTTGATTCTAACCCCGAGCCAAACCCATAGAATCTCCATCGAGGAGAGGCCATCGGGCCGCCTGAGCCTATCGAACGGCCCGGGCATCTGCCGGGAGGCGGGTTAAGAAGTTGTGGAGTGCCACCAGAGGGCTCTGCCGACCCCATCAGCAAATGATGGACCCAGATTCCGCACGAACGTACCGGTTAGCGAGCTCATTAAGCGCCATACTCAAGCCGTCGAGGCAAGTGTCATTTACTCAGCCCCTCTGATTGCAAAAATTGAGGACGGGGTAACACGCAAATTACGGCCGACCCCTATCAGACCCTGACAATGCCCGAGGGCTCGAGCCGCTCAATACAGGGACACAAGTTCAAAGGCCCTACCTTGCCGAGCCCATAGAGTCCCCATTTGGGGAATTCTGTTGGAAGACAGGGCGGGGAATATTGCAATGCCATCCAAGGACTTCGCCGATCCTGTCACAAAAACCACGGAATGGGATTCCATCCAAACGTTCCGGTCTCCAGTAACACCCGACCCCAGCAAATGTAAGGGGTCGGACCTTACTCGGGGACTGGTTAAGGTACGGCTACCTCCCTTCTTTTTTTCGAAACAATCTCCTCGCATCAAGACTAGCGGCAAGATTCGGGGGAACAGATTGGTAAGATCGCAAAAAATCGAACAAAACGAAATTATGAAGCAAAATCATGAAACTGCGTCCAGACTCAAAAATATCGACACTTGTTCACATATTACATATAAGTTGTGCTCAAAATTATTCGACTAACTACTCCCACGAAGGGAGAACCATTTCTTTCAGATTATCCGCTAGGTTTTTTGCAAGGGGAGCCACCACCTTCTCAATCGCCTCCAGCTCATCATCCTCATAGGTAGGCGGGAAACCTTCGCTCATCACCTTCAGGTTGATCTAATTCTCGTAATGAGCATGGGCGACGGTGAAGGCTTGGGTGATCCCGGCGTGAAAAGCACTCTCCTCAAACTGGCCCACCCGAGCCATGATACCTGCGGCATGAGCCACGAGCGGGCTAGTCTCCACTGGCTCCACCACCTTCAGGGCATCAAGGACCACCCCGACCACAGCCTGCAGACGATCATGCTCGTCGCTCTCAGTCTGAAGGGTCTTTCGTACATGGGAAAGCTCATTTTCCAGCTTGACAGAGACGTTTTCGGCGCTCAACATTCGGCTCACCGCGTCACCGAGATCCGCCCGGAGGGAGCGGACCACCTCGAGGTCCTCATCCACCTTCTACTGAAGGGCCGTGGCCCTACTCTCGGCCTTCCGTCTGAGGTCCCGCTCCATCTCACCCTCCTTCAGGACCTCGCTGGCCTTCTCATCAGCCGCGGCATTCCTCTACAGCAGCTCGTCTCGCTCCTTTTGGAGCCTGGCGATCTCCTCCTCATCCTGCTTTGACCTCGCCAACAAATCCTCAAACATCCCGTGGGCCTCCTCCGCGTCCTCACGTGCCTAGGCCTCCCGCTCCTGGGCAGCAGCAAACTATGCGGCCATATCTGCTCGCAGCCGGGCCTCCTCGGAAAGGCGATCCCACTCTGCCTTCTACTCGCGGAGGAATCAGGATTTATTCTGGATACGAGCAACAAGAGTCTGAAGAGGAAGAAGACTGGTATCAGAAATATGAAAACACAAAAACATGTGAAGAAAGAAGAAAACCAAGCGAGTACCTGGGTAGTAGGAACAACGATTTCATGTAGGGCTCCTCTGGCCTGCTCCAGGGCATCCAGCATGGTCGAAATCCCGACGTCAAGACCCTCCCGCTCCATGCTCTCGGCATGATCATCGAGCGAGAAATGAGCCGACGTCGGATCCTGGGTGGCCATCCACTGGAGCGGCGGCTCCCCCCGCATGGGGGAGCGGCTTCCTCCTGACAAAGGGGCCAGGGGCAGCTCCCTCCTAACCCTATGCGGCACCACCGCCATGCTCGAGGACCCTCCAACCGGACCCTCCTCCACCTGGGCTGCTTCAAGCGTCATGGGCGGATCCACCTAGGCCCCTAGTGGCACGGACTGCACTACACCCTCAAGCACCACCGTGGTGGCGTCCGGCTGAGCCTGGCTCTGCTCGGCAACCACCGAGGGCGCGGGCGCCACCACAGGCGCCGTCAGATTGGCCAGCATAGCCTCAACATCGGCACCGCTCCTGCCCGAAATAGGGGCGATGCTGGGCAGCGCCATCCGTCCCGCCTGAATGGCGAGGCTCTTTTTGGGTGCCAGCCCCAGGGGTGACCCGTCCGCAAGAACCTACACAAAGGTAACAGCCATTAGGTCAAAATAGAAATGGAAAAAGGATGAAAACAGGGGAATCAGCAGCTTACGCTGATGCCCTCGGCCGGCAGAAGCGTTTTGGGGACGGATCCCCAAATCCCTGCCCCGACTCGTTTGGGCGGGACCGTTTCGAGCCTGCCCCCTGCTCCGAGGCAAGGGGGCTCATCTCCATCACCTCGTGGGGCATGGCACCAGAGCCGCTCCCCTCCATCATCTCATGGGGCGCGGCACCAGCACCGCCCCTCTCGACCATCACCTCGGGGTCGGCGGTGGCAGACCCGCTTTCCCCCATCCACCGATCCTTGGCTAGCACGCCGTGTGGAGTGGCGGACTCTCCGGCCTCCACCGACCTCACCGACTCACTTCCCTCCGCGTGGAACGCGAAGGGTCCCTGCACGGACGGGTGGTCACTTGTCAGCGTGTCCTCCTCCTCCAGGATGCCCCAATCCACGTCGATGGCTACCTCATCGTCATCATCATCATCGTCGTCGTCATCATCACTGCTTACGTCCTCTCCCCGATCCCGTGCTTCCTGCTTCAGTCGTCTCTCCTTCTTCATCTGCTCCCTTGCCTTCTTGTCCCTCTCAGCTGCGAGGCGATTCGCCGCCGCCACGGCCTTGTCCTTTGGTGGCGAAACCAGACTGTCTTTGAAGACTAGCCCCCCCGGCTGGTCCCAACGTCGCAAAAGCAAGTATCAAAAAAGCTGAAGATTCAGGAAAAAGAAAGAGCACGGAAGAAGAAGGCTTACGAATTCGAAGAACCCAGGTTCTGGCCGCATTGGGGGATGTCCGGGCACCGGATACACAATGTCGAGGACACCGCCTTTGGAATCTTTCGTCAGCTCTGTCGCCTCCTTTATGCGCTGCGCCACTTCTGAGAAGGGGAGTGCCTCGTCAACAAGCACCGTCCCCTCAAACGATATCCCGGGCATCATCCGGTGCAGGGGAAGCGTGCGCATCATCAGCGGCGCCACCCTCCTCACATGATAGGCACCGATAATTCCCGTCCCCTTTACGCCCCATTCCTTCAGAGCTTGGAGGGCAGAAAGAAGGTTGGAAAGGTGCTTCTTGTCTTTGGACTGGACGCCCCAGGCCCATGACCCCGGAGCCTCTTCGATAAGGCGCCCGATGTACCTCGATAGGGTGGCACTCACATCGTCCCTGACATAAAACCACTACGAGTGCCATCCCTTGTTAGACGTCACCAGCCGCATGAACGGGTAACCCCTCGACTGGGTATGGCGCAGATGAACACTGGCGCATCCCATCGGCACACTCACATCCTTCCCCCCAATCTTCCTCTTCGACAAACTAACAGTAAAGAAATACCGCCACAGATCAAAATGGGGATCGATCCCCAGGAAGCCCTCACATAGGGCAACAAACGTCGCCATATGTTGAACCCCGTTGGGAGTAAGATGCTGCAGCTCCACCTCATAGTAATCCAGCAGCCCCCGAAGGAATCTATGCGCAGGTACTGCAAATCCCCGCTCATGAAAGATGGCGAAAGATACGACATACCCTTTGGGCGGCGCCGGCTCACCCTCGTCACCAGGTATCAGCCACTCCTGGACGGCGAATAATGGACGGAGAAGGCCACGGCGGACGAGGCCCTCCAAACGCCGAGAGGTGATGCTAGATCTGCCCCACAACTCCATTAAAGCAATTGGGGAGAAGGTGGGCGCAAGCTCGACGGCCGCTACAGGACAGGAGCAAGCTTGACGACGGCTGCAACACGGACGCAAGCCAGTCGACGGTGGCGGTGCGAGCGTAGGAGGCTGGGGCGATTGGCGGCGGATGTCTCACACGCAAAGGCAAGGGGGCGAAATACGGAACCTTGGGGGCAAACCCCATGGTTTTATAAGGGCGATGGGCGCGAGAAGGGCAACTGTCCGCCTCGATCTCCGGGCCTGCCACGCGCACCGCCGCGTCATGTCGCGGGACACACACCCGCAGTCCCTATCCTTTCCCATTGAAAATCACGGTGGACGGTTCGCCTTCCTCAGGCGAATCCGGACTCTCTTCCCACCTGGGGAAGGCAGGTCACAAAGATTTTTTCTATTTGGCCCACCTAGGGCCCAGAAGCTCGGTGGCTGGCCCAACTGAGGGCGGGTCCACGAACGATCCAAAATCAAGGGCGCAAGCATTACTGGGGTCTCGATCCATGGTCAAGCCCCAGTTAGGTCAGCCCTGAGTGAGATCCCCGCGAACGGGATACCACGACCCCCTTGAAAAAATATCCAGTTGACGAAAAAACAAAGTCCTTCAGCCTTACCCGCGAAGGGTCAGATACAACCCCCCAGGTGGTTCTATCTGAATCACCTAGAGGCTCGGGGGCTACACCCATCGGGTGCGCTCGCGCGCACCCTCTGGGAAAATGACTCCGACGAAATCGAAAAACACCCTCCAGGCGGTTCTATCCGAATCACGTGGAGGCTCGGGGCTACTGTCGGGGACCTAATACCAGGGTACCCCAGAAGGTGGAACCAATAACCATCGAACGTTAAAAACTTTTGGACGAACAAGGGCGCCGCTGCGTTCCTTGCCCGAATGATGAAAGTTAGGTTCCGTCTTGCCCGACGCCTTCGGGACAGCCCCACCTCGCCCGAGGGAAAAGGGCTGGCCTCCGTCTCGCCCGACTCCTTTGGGCCAGCCCCGCCTCGCCCGAGGGCAAAGGGCTGGCCTCCGTTCCGCCCGACGCCTTCGGGACAGCTCCGCCTCACCCGAGGGCTGAAGGCTAGTCTCTGCCTCGCCTGAGGGCTAAGGGATACACTCCGCCTCGCCCGACCCCCGAGGGGTGGGCTCGGTCATGCCCAAGGGATAAGGACTAGGCTCCGCCTCGCCCGACGACCGAGGATGAACCTCGCCCCGTTCGATGTCCAAAGGCTGGTTTTATCTTACCTGATAACTTCTCTCCCATTCCCTCGTGATGATGGGTACAGAGCAAGACAAGACGTTCGTGTCAACCACGGCTTCAAGGACCATACCCTGCGCCCCGGTAGGAAAGGTACTACCAGGAAACGACTGGACAGGTGCTTTAGACCCTCCTAGGCGCCGCAGAGCCCAAAAGGTATTGTAGGCGCGTACTCCTCGCCCTGTAGAGTTGTAGGCGCCGCCTTTAGCTCTGGGACACGGAACCCGATGAAGATACACGACAACCACTACACTCTAGAAAAGGATTTGTGATCTCCACGAATGACAGACATGCCGTCACCACATTATGGACCCAAGGGAGCGGCGCCCGCTTCCCGACCCCTCAGGTCCACCAAGTCAAAGGACCTTGCCCACAGCGCTACTCCGGACCTCGACTCCACGTCCCTCCGACAGAGACTCATAGGAGCCAGAAAGCGTGCGGAGTAACGCTGGGCAAGGTTCATAAGTCAAAACCACTATACTCCAGCCCATACCCTGCGTAGGGCACTATTCTATAACCATCCTGACATTCTACAGAAGCATCGACAGTATTGTAGGCGCTTATCGTCCTTTCGTACCCATCAGAATGGGTAACGAGGCTGGATAGAAGTGAGCCACAAGGCTAGGTAGAGCACAGATCCTAAGCCCTGATCCTTGTAAAGCCATCCCCTTCATCTATAAAAGGGGATGCGCTTCCTCCAAATGAGGGGGACCAAAAACAAGGCAACACACACACATAGTCAAGCTGCGACCAAGCTCTTGGCTTCCTTTCGACCCTTCCATCAGAGACTTGGGACCTATCCCTCTCTCGATCGTTTGTATCCCCTACAACAAACCATTCACGGTGCTAAAAACACGAGCAGCAACAAACTGGACGTAGGGATATTCAGCCCAAACCAGTATAAATCTTGTGTCCTTTAGCGCACCATCCGAGCCTAACGCGCATTACTATAAATTTACTTGCCGGTGCTTGTACGAAACACTGACAAGGAGACACCTCAAGCCATAGCTCTAGAAGGAGAGGAGCAAACTACTAAGGACCTTCCTGAGTGTCCAAATTATAGGCCAACCTCTTTCCTCAAAGGCAAGCCTCGGAGCATTCTAAGTCTCCTATGTTTTACAAAATATCACTTGAGTCCTTTATGTTTGATGCATTAGGTTATAAGAGTTGAATTAGCCTATCTAGGTCCAGGATCGAATATATGCTTAGCCATGCTTAAACCGGTAGAAGTCGGGTGATTTCCTGTCACCTGTGAGATATAGGTGGATACCGAAGCACGGTTGGCTATATTTGCTGTCGTGGACAAGAACCATGGGATAATGTAAATGGAGGTTGGGTGGAGTCTATGTGTAGGTTGACTCATGTGATTTCGTCTGTGCTGATTATGGACCATACCATTGTTGGAACTTCTGTTGAGATTGAACGTATGCCTAGCTGGCCGGATAACTCGTTCTGACCGTGAAGCCAAGCAGCTCAACTCTGGTCAGGCCTCGTTCTATAAAAGTGAGCACTCTGGATGGTAGTAAGGATGTGCGGGGAGCCAGACGTGAGCCCAAGGGTGGGCTGGGCCTAAACGTCCTAGCAGCTGGTTGTACCTAAATGTGCGTTATTTGGGCAACCCGTGAAATGTGGACCTGAGTTGTACCAAAGGTGACCTAAGGTGACCGTTGATCTGGTCTGCCTAGGTTTGTGTTAGGAATAAATTTCCAGCTAGTTGAAATCGATTCGAATCGCCGTCTCTCCTGGATAGTGAGAAACTTGGCTAGCTCCAGCATCATAGTAACTGTATTATGGAATGATGGTTATGATGAACATGGAATTATTATACCGGCTATGGTTACAATTGTTATGCTACTAAATGATATATCACAAGTTTGGCATAGGTTAGTTGCTAATCTAGAGATGAATAGCTATAATTAACTTGATGACCGAATTATAAAATGTATAGCTGAATTAGTGTCTTTTTATGCAAAATGTTTTCAAGCTAGCACCACTTATAAAGCCTTGCATAATCCTTGAAGTCACTTTGTTTTTGGTTTATGACGGGTAAGTCTAGATGAGTACCTTCTCGTACTCAGGGTTTTATTCCTATTGTTGCAGACGGTATAGTTTATGATGGCTATTGCAAGAACTGCTTCTGTCCCGTCATGGATGAGGAGTAAGCCCTGGGCAGGCATCTCTTATTAATCCCTCTCTTATGCTTTTGTGGAAGTGTGATCATGAGCGGGCACTATATTTAAACAATGTTTTAGATGTTGGTTTCAAACTTTTAATTTGCTTCCGCTACTATCTTACCTTAATGTGGTTTGTAATAACTTTAATTCGTACTCTAATGGATGAACTGTATTTGTGAACTTTATGTAATGTGTGGCATGTATGTTGAATCATGTACGATCTTGGTTGTATGTTGGTTGAATCGAGACCCTTAACGATACTCGACGGACTACCAGGTTTATATGGGCTCAAGTATGATAGTGCGACCGCTTGCGGGCTGCCATTGTACTTGTGTTCTTATAAATTGGTCGGTTCTGCTACAGCTGGCATCAGAGCAAGATTCAACATTAATTGCCACATGTGTATTTAAAACAAAGGTTTTTGTTTTCTAGAACTAGCTTCTAGCAACTTATAGCTATAAATAGGTGTTAAAACCTAGAGTTTGAATCTAAAGTGTGCTATTGATCACTTTCCTTTATGCTTGGTTAAGGACTTTAGGTGGCTAATTAAGTACTAACTTGGGGGGATTTCAATTTCGTCATCCATACGGTGTGCTATTGTATGGATGCCATTCACTTGGGTGGTAATGTATCGATCAAATGCCTCTACGCCCAAGGTAAGATGCCACTCATCATCACAGTGGCATGACCGCAAGATGTGAGCGTGCGGTCTATGGTGAGAGTTAGCTTTGGTACTAAAGTGTATATATGTCTCATATATATACGGAAGTATTTAATTGTGGGTTAGCTTTGATACAGAAGTATATATATGTGGGTATATATATATATGGAAGTATTTAGCTTGCAATCTAGAACCCAGATTTACATTCTGCATATATAATTGTGGGGTTGGGCTGAAATAAAATTCTTGTGCAGGTACACTAACAATGAAACGTGTAGCTTGACTAGTTACGTTTATATATGAGAGAATGTATGTATGCCACCATGTATGCCATTAGAAGTTTTAAATTTTTCCTAAGTTTGTGAGGATGTATGGAACGTGCATGCATCATGATAAATCATTATTATTACACTTGCATTGTTCCGCCCCTTATGGATTTCTTACTCGGTTATGTAACTCTTATCCATTATGATGTTGTATCATGAGAGTTGCACCATGTTGTTGGTACAGATGGCAGCACCAGCTGGAAGTGAGACTTTCCTGTTGATGTTTGGTACCCCTACGCTACTTTGGAGAGTCTTGCATTATGCGGGGTATTACGAACCACCCCTCTATTACTAGAATAAAGTATACCTGGAGGGACAACCATGGTACGAGGTGCAGCTAACCATACCAGCTCGTAACCAAGCACCCTTTTAGCAGGAATGGAGGGTAGAATCTGAAGGAAGAACTCCTTGGGAAGCTGCCCAAGTAGTGGCTTTTGAGGTGCTGAGTCAGATATGTCAGTAGCACGGGAATGAGCTTACCAGCAATGCTGCTAGTACTTTTCCTCGGGTGGATCCATCTATAGCAGTATGGGCATAGCGCAACCGCAATGCATTAATCCGAGACCGGGATGAGCAAGCATATAGTTCTAGTCCCGCTATGAGTGCAATGTTTGCCGTGATGAAGATGTTCTATACTCATCAGGATACCCGGGACTTCTGGCAGGAGTCCTATACCAATTGCATGGATAGGCTCATGATAGACGAAGCTGCACAACGTAAGCCGAGGAAGCGTGTGCACAAGCACAAAAAAGCAGCAACTGAGGCTCGATGGGAAACCAATCAAGCTTATGTAGCATTGGGAAATCTCCACACCCAAATGGAGCAAGTTGATCAGTAGAGAGCTGTCGCCCAAGGGGCAATAGCGGATGATCAGGCAGTGCTACCAAGTCTACGGGAGCAGCTAGAGGTCGCTCGTGCTGAGGCGCTCAAAGCTACATGCCAGCGGATCCAAACTAACAACCGTGCAGCCCTGACAGAAGCAGCACAAAACAGAGCCGAAGCCCTAACCATGTAGCAGGATCGTGTCGAGAGGGATTTACGCCGGTAGCTTGCACAGACCTAGAACATGGTGGTTGATCTTCAGCATGAGGTGCATTTTATGAACAACCAACTGCACCCGATCCTTGATGAGGAAGAAGAAGATCCAGAAATGATGGTCAAAGATGACGGTTGGGAGGAAGAATAAGTGGAGCTAGAGGATGAGGATGATACTATCTCCGACCTCGACAGCGAGCATGCTAAAGATTAGAGTCACCTAGTGACTAGTTAAAGCACTAGATGTATCCATGTTATTCATATAATGGACTTGTAGCTTGAAGTTCGGTATTTGTGATTTAACTTCGTTGTAATATTGGCACTTTGCATGTTGTCTCACTATGGATTGAGCTTTGATGAAATTCTAGTTTCGTTTTACTAGTGGATTATGACATGCATATTAACGCGTTGCGAGTATGATAAGTGATCTAATTGGTGATGTCATGTTGCGAGAATGGATGATTATGCCTCTATTTTATTGTATGAATTTAAGATTCTCTTCAGTAATTTTAGTTTGGCATGATTACACAATTCATTTACAATCTCTTGATATCTTCCAATAATCACTTATTGTTGCAACTTTGCAGATGACTCGCACTCGTGATGGGGCAACGACGGTGACTTGCCACCACTGCCATCACTGTCTACGAATGAATTCTTCACATAGTTCCTGGGTAATCAGAGAGCCATGGAGGATACACTATGCCTCATTGCGTAGAACACCGCTCATGCTCGTCAGCAACATCAAGGGCCTAAGCCAAATCAAGACAGCTCTTTCAAGGATTTCTAATACACCAAGCCTCCTATCTTCAAAGAGGCCAAAGAACCGCTCTAGGCAGATGAATGGCTTAACATGATAGAGCAAAAGTTCTGTCTGTTGAGGGTTACTGAGCATCTGAAGGTCGAATATGTGTCCCATCAACTGCAAGGACCAGTAGGGATATGGTGGACCCATTTCCTGTCCTCTCTACCTGCCAACTCATAGGTCACATTGGAGCAATTCAAGTTAGCCTTTAGGGGACATCACATTCCCCCGGGGCTATTGCGCATGAAAGCCGCCGAGTTCATGTGACTCACACAAGGGACCAAGACCCTTACCGAGTACATGCATGCCTTCAACAATTTGTCTCAATACGCTCCAGGGTTTATCGATATGGAGGAAAAGAAGATAGAAAGCTCCAAGCGAGGCCTTGGCACTAAGCTAATGAAGACTATGGCCAACTCAAGGTGTACTACATATAATGAGTTTGTTAGTGATGCCTTGACCCAGGAGAACCAGAACAATTTGCACCCAGCAGCGAAGGGCCACAAAAGAGCAGCTGAGGCAGGCGCCTCAGGATCTTCCTAGTCCAGAGCTCCAGTGGCGGCTAGCCCATAGTTTCATCCAATAGCGCCTAAGTTTAGGCCCCTTCTGCCAAAAGCTCAGGCCAATCCCCCCAGAAGACATTTCGTAGGGCATTCACCATTGCCCTACCCAAGGGAAATGGAGGGCAAGGAAGCTCAGCAGGACTAAGGAACAACTAGCCATGGTTCAACTGCAATCAGTTGGGCCATTAGGCCAAGGAGTGCCCCCATCCCAAGAAGAATGGCAATCAAAACCACGGTAATCAGAAATAGACAGGTCCTAAAGCACGTCCTAGATACGTGCATTATACAACTGTGGAAGAAATCCCTGCAGGAGAAGTTGTCACTACCGGTATGTTTCTTGTTAGCAAACATCCCGCCATTGTTTTATTTGATTCTAGAGCTTCTCATTCATTTATGAGCCAAGCATTTGCATCTAAGTATGATCAGAAAATAATTGAGGTAAACAAGGGTGGTTATAGTATAAGTTCAGCTAGGGCTACTATCTTTACAAATCAAATAGTCAGAGATGTGCTCATGTCTATACAAGAGAGAGAGTACACAGTGGATCTGATAGTATTGCTCGGATTAGCCATAGATGTGATCTTAGGCATGAAATGGATGAGCGATCATGGGGTTCTGATTGACACTAGCACTAGAACAATTATGTTGAGAGAACCAAAGGGAGGTAATGCTTTTCTAGTACCACTTTCCTAAAGTTTGGATCTCCAAAACATGTCTTGTGCTATCCAAGCCACTACCCTTTGTGATATTCCAGTGGTTTTTTACTTTCCTGATGTATTTCCAGATGAGTTGTTGGGTTTACCGCCTGATAGGGATGTGGAATTTAAGATTGAGTGAGTGCCAGGTATGGCACCAATCTCAAGAAGACCCCATCGAATACCACCAAATGAGTTAGTTGAACTTAAAATTTAGTTACAAGAACTGTTGGACAAAGGTCTCATTCAACCTAGTTCGTCTCCATGGAGATATCCATATTTATTTGTAAAGAAGAAGGACAAATCCCTAAGAATGTGTGTGGATTATAGGCCGCTCAATGCAGTCACCATTAAGAACAAGTATCCTTTGCCCCATATCAATATCTTGTTCGATCAGTTGGCAAAAGCAAGGGTATTCTCCAAGATTGACTTGAGATCAGGCTATCATCAGATTAAGATCAGGCTAGAGGATATACCTAAAATAGCTTTCTCCACTAGGTATGGCCTATATGAGTATTTGGTCATGTCTTTTGGACTGACAAATGCTCCTGCCTACTTCATGTACTTGATGAATTCAGTATTCATGCCCGAGCTCGACAAGTTTGTGGTTGTGTTTATCGATGATATCTTGATTTACTCGGAGAATGAGGCAGATCGTGCAGAGCATCTGAGAGTTGTTCTGTCCAGATTGAGGGAACATAAGTTATATGCCAAATTCGGCAAGTGTGAATTCTGGTTGAGCAAAGTACCCTTCTTGGGTCACATCTTATCTAAAGATGGAATTTATATAGACCCATCTAAAGTATAAGAGGTCATGGATTGGAAGCCCTCAACTTCAGTTCAAGAAGTTTGGAGTTTTCTAGGGCTAGCAGGCTACTATCGTCGTTTCATTCTATATTTCTCCAAGGTAGCTAAGCCCATGACCAGACTACTCTAGAAGGATGAAAAGTTCAATTGGACTTCGGAGTGTGAAGCTGCTTTTCACACTTTGCGAACCTTGTTAACTGCAAATCCTATTTTAGCACAACCCGACATTGAAAAGCCTTTCGATGTGTTCTATGATGCATCGGGTATAGGTTTGGGGTGTGTGCTCATGCAAAAAGGTCGAGTTATTGAATATGCTTCTTGGCAATTGAGAAAGCATGAAGTCAATTATCCTACGCATGATTTAGAGCTCGTAGCAGTTGTTCATGCCTTGAAGATATGGAGACATTACTTGTTGGGAAACATATGTCACATATACACTGACCACAAAAGTCTCAAATACATCTTCACTCAACCTGAGCTGAACATGAGGCAGCGAAAATGGTTAGAGTTGATCAAGGACTATAATTTGGAAGTGCACTACAATCTAGGAAAAGCCAATGTTGTAGCAGGTGCACTTAGTCAGAAATCTCATTGTAACATCTTAGAAGCCTTGTTGGAAGATGGATTTAATTTGTTACATCCTGTTGTGCTGCACAATATCACTGTCAGTTGCTCACTTGAGAGCAAAATCATAGAACTACAGAAGACAGATGTAGGTATATTTCACATTAAGAGAAGGATGAAAGAATAGGAAACCAAACATTTTAGGTTGGATGGAAGAGGTGTGCTATGGTTTGAGGATCGACTGGTAGTACCAAAGGACCAGGAGCTTAGAAATCAAATTTTAGATGAAGCTCATTCATCCAAGTTGTCTATCCATCCAGGCAGTAGCAAAATGTATCAAGACCTGAAAACCCATTTTTGGTGGACCAAGATGAAGAAGGAAATCGCCGCCTATGTCGCTAGGTGTGATAATTGCAGTAGAGTCAAGGCCATTCATTTGAAATCTGCTAGATTACTTCAACCGTTGCCTATCCCAGGCTAGAAATGGGAGGAAATAAGTATGGACTTTATTACATGCCTCCTGCTGACACAACAAGGTCACGATTCCATATGGGTCATTGTAGATCGCCTCACCAAGTTGGCACATTTTGTACCGGTTAACACAACGTATTACGCTAGGAAGTACGCTGAGCTGTACGTTTCTCAGATTGTGAGACTACATGGAGTACCAAGGACCATAATCTCAGATCGGGGACCACAATTTATAGCTCGTTTTTGGGAACACTTGCACAAGGCCTTGGGAACCAAACTAATCAGAAGTTCAGCATACCATCCACAAACTTCTGGACAAACTGAGCGAGTGAACCAAATATTAGAAGACATGTTGAGAGCTTGTATAATATCTTCCAAGGGTTCATGGGAGAAATGGCTACCTTTAGCCGAGTTTTCCTACAACAACAGTTATCAAGAGAGCATCAAGATGGCTCCTTTTGAAGCCTTGTACGGACGAAAATGTAGAACTCCCTTGAATTGGATTGAGCCTAGAGAAAGAAGATACTATGCCATAGACTTTGTCACTAAAGCAGAAGAGCAAGTACGCATCATTCAACAGCATATGAAAGTAGCTCAGTCCAGACAAAAGAGTTATGCTGACAAAAGAAGAAGACCACTAACTTTTGAAGTGGGAGACTATGTGTACTTAAAAGTGTCACCCATGAAGGGAGTGTAGAGATTTGGAGTAAAAAGGAAGCTTGCACCTAGGTATGTAGGCCCATACCAGATTATTGAACGAAAGGGAGAGGTTGCCTACAAGTTACAACTTCCTCCTAAGATGAGTGCGATATTCGATGTCTTCCATGTTTCTCAGTTGAAAAGATGTCTTCGCA
Organism: Miscanthus lutarioriparius; assembly: GCA_904845875.1. NCBI lineage: Eukaryota > Viridiplantae > Streptophyta > Magnoliopsida > Poales > Poaceae > Miscanthus > Miscanthus lutarioriparius. The sequence goes on along the minus strand of CAJGYO010000012.1, from coordinate 75,074,395 downwards.
TACCTAAGGAAGCCATTGCACCCACCAACATTAAGCTCCAATTGGATTTAACTTATGAAAAGAAACCAATCCGAGTGCTAGAAGAAATGGAAAGAGTAACCCGAAGCATGGTCATTAAGTTCTACAAGGTGGTGTGGAATAACCACCATGAACAAGATGCCATGTGGGAATGGGAGGATTATTTACATAGGGTTTATCCCGCCTTTTATGAGGAATGGTAGGTCTTTCAAATCTCGAGACGAGAATCCTATAAGGGGGAGGGGCTGTAACACCCCAGTGTTAAGCATTGCATTTGGCACCGCATTTCATGAGCACAAGCATCATCCAAGCATTCATGAACATGAGCATATGAAATTTCATCTCATTTTTATACCTTATCATATGAAATGTTGATTTTATATATATGCTTATGCTTGTAATCATGTATGACCAATGTATGAAATGGTTGTGAGGCCATGAAAACACCTTAGACACATCTAGAATGATAATTGGAACAATGTAGCCCACTTTGGAGCCTTGTAGTTTGAAAACCATTGTGAATTAGGCAAAACTCCTTTAAGCAATCTTGTAGTACTCACGTAGCTCTACAATTTTTATTAAGGAAGTTTTTGCTAAATCATGACAGATTAGGAGGACTAATCGCTTGAACTTGCTTCGTTAGTCGGGTTTAGAGGTGCCTGAACCGACGCCACGCACGCGCGTCGTGGCCGACCGGCGTCAGGCCATGACCACCACGTGGATGCCGTCTACTAGCGCCGGGCCCACGTGTCAGGCCAAGGTGAGCAGCAAAACCACATGATGTTGCTGCTCTCTCTCACTCGCGCTCACTCTCTCTGCCTTGCTCTTGCTCTCACTCTCGTCGCGCCTAAGCGAAGCCGAGCGCCGTGCCATCGCCACTGAGCTCCGCCGAGCTTGCACGCAACCGCCGTTGTGCCATTGTTTGATTCCTTGCGTGCACCGGTCGGCCATCACCTCCTCCACCTCGTCGACCTGCCATTGCCTTTAATCGAGCCAAGGTAAAGGCCTACGGGCTATTGTCGTCGCCGCCATGGCCACGGAGCGTCGCCGAGCTCCGAGCTAACATGTCCAGCCCTATCCACCGCTCCTCCAATCTCTCTGTCTTGATTCATCTTTATCGTAGGTCCTAGAAGCTATAGCCGTAGCTCGTTGAGCCGCTACCACATCGTCGGTGCTGGAACGCAATCCGCACCGGCGTGAGCCGAGAGCGTCGCTGCCATGCACGTCACCGTGGCCGCACCTATCCGGTCGTCATTCTCTCTCGCAGTTAGGCGTTAGGGTTTAGTCTTAGGACGGTGAAGCTCAAGGGGAATACAGATGCACACTTGCGTCACCTTTCCCACTGGAACATCATCGTGCCACCACCATTCTCGTGCTGCCATGCCACCATGCAGGCAGCCAAGCTTTGCTGCAGCTCAATCTTGACCTAATCCATGCCGAAGAGGTTCGCTAGGGTTTGTAGATGCTGTATCCATGCTCGCCTGGGCATGCCGTCGCCAGGGATGGCCGGAGCACCATCACGTGCCACCACCGTGCCGCCATGGCTGCCGTTGATCTAGCTCCGATGATCCAAATGAGGTCAACCAAATTTTGTTAGATTCATATTGAAGTGTACTATTTGATAAAAATATGAAATCTACTGATTATGGTATTTTTCTAGGAGAATTAAATTCATCAAGATAAGTGCTTTTCAAATAGTTTCTATCTTGTAAATTGCATAACTTGAGCTAGGAAGGTGATAAAATTGTGATTCCAATTTTGCTGGTCTTTTGTTGGCATGTTATAGCTAGGAAAAATACTAAACCTATAGTAGGCATACTTGAAATATGGTCTTCATATTTAATCCTAATTAATTGCTAGTTTCTAGTGAAATTAAATGGGGTAAAAATACATAACATATGAGCATACAATTTTTTACGCAATATTCTCATGCTAGGAGAAAAGGAAGAAAATATTAAATCTATTGTTTGTCACTTTTCACTATGCTAAACTATTTTTGCTAAAATAATCATATGTAACTTGTCATTTTTGTAGAGGTAGCTATACTTATCCCAATAGCATGAAATTTGTACAGTAGACTATTAGGGTCGTGTGTAGCCTCTGTAATTTTCTTAGAATTTATTGAGTAATGTAAATATTTATCCCTTAAATCCCCTTATTATCTAAGGAAATTAATAAATGAATATAAATAAATTAGTTATGTTTAACCATGATATTTTCTATGGTGCTGGTGATGCATATGATCTGTTGATGTTATTAGTTAGGCTTAGAAGTAATTGGTTGTATGCAACTAGTTAATTATTGCTTTATAATTCAACTAGATGGCTGCATGTTTAGTTTCTGTTGTGGTGACGATTCCATGATGATAATGATCCTTTCTGTAAAACTTGTTAATAACAAAGTTGTAGATAACTTACTTATCTACCTTATGTTATATTTTCATAGTCATAGGCCTTGTGGTTTAAGGATTATAGCAGTTAGAAATCTGCTATCAGAAATGCTTGCACTCTAGATAGATCTGAAAGATTGAATTCTTTGACCTAGATAACTACTGAATCTCATTAAGATGATTAAAAGAAAGTTGTAGGAAATTTCATAAGATTTATAGAAAGTCCACAACCATATTATTTTGATGTGTATAACTCTAGTTATGATCAAAACAAGTGGCTGCTGTCTTGTAGTTCAGAAAATGATTTACATAAATGTTTGTTTAAGTTACTAGAGAAAAGATATGCACCCACTCAGTAAAAGAAAATGTAACTTGTTATCATCGTAATGCAATGCTGCTGACAACACTTATGAGGATGCATTCATCGCACCATATCATATCATACATGTCATTATATATGCATCCATGATATCTTATTTCATGCTAATGCATATAGGATCGTCCGTAGGGATAACTCTTTTGGAGTTCAACGAAGAAGAAGAGGAGGAACAACAGGAGACACCTCAGGCCGTAGCTCTAGAAGGAGAGGAGCAAACTCTTGTGGACCTTCCTAAGTGCCTGGATCACAGGCCAACCTCTTTCCTCAAAGACAAGCCCCGGAGCATTCTAAGTCTCCTATGTTTTACAAAATATCACTTGAGTCCTTTATGTTTGATGCATTAGGCTATAAGAGTTGAATTAGAAACACTTGATGCATAGAATTACCTTGTCCAGATAAATATACCTTTAACCCTGTGTAGGTCTAGGATCGAATATATGCTTAGCCATGCTTAGACCGGTAGAAGTCGGGTGATTTCCTATCACCTGCGAGAAATAGGTGGATACCGAAGCACGGTTGGCTATGTTTGCTATCATGGAAAAAAACCATGGGGTAATATAAATGGAGGCCGGGCGGAGTCTATGTGTAGGTTGACTCATGTGATTCCGTCTATGCCGATTAAGGACTGTACCGTTGTTAGAACTTCTGTTTAGATTGAACGCATGCCTCTCACTTAGCTGGCCAGATAACTCGTTCCGATCGTGAAGCCGAGTAGCTCAACTCAGGTCGGGTCCTGTTCTATAAACGTTCACACTCTGGATGATAGTAAGGATGTCTAGGGAGCCAGACATGAGCCCAAAGGGCAAGCCGGGCTTGAACGTCCGGGCAGCTTGTTGTTCCTGATTGTGCGGCGCTGGGCGAACCCACAAAATGTGGACCTGAGTTGTACCAAAGGTGACCTAATGTGACCATTGATCTGGTCTGCCTAGGTTTGTGTTATGAATAAATTCCCAGCTAGTTGAAATCGATTTGAAATGCCGTCTCTCCCGCAGAGTGAGAAACTTGGCTAGCTCCAGCATCGTAGTAACTGTATTATGGAATGATGGTTATGATGAACATGGAATTATTATGCTAGCTATGGTTACTATTGTTATGCTACTAAAGGATATATCACATGTTTGGTATAGGTTAGTTGCTAATCTAGAGATGAATAGCTATAATTAACTTGATGACCGAATTATAAAATGTATAGCTGAATTAGTGGCTTTTTACGCAAAATGTTGTCAAACTAGCTCCACTTATAAAGCCTTGCATAATCCTTGGAGTCACTTTATTTTTGGTTTATGACGGGTAAGTCTAGTTGAGTACGTTCTTATACTCAGGGTTTTATTCCCATTGTTGCAGATGGTATAGTTTATCATGGCTATTGCAAGAACTGCTTCTGTCCCACCATGGACAAGGAGTAAGCCCTGGGCAGGCATCTCTTATTAATCCCTCTCTTATGCTTTTGCGGAAGTGTGATCATGAGCGGGCACTATATTTAAACAATGTTGCCGATGTTGGTTTCAATCTTTTAATTTGCTTCCGCTACTATCTTACCTGAACGTGGTTTGTAATAACTTTAATTCGTACTCTGATGGATGAACTGTATTTGTGAACTTTATGTAACGTGTGGCATGTATGTTGAATCATGTATGATCTTGGTTCTATGTTGGTTGAATCGAGACCCTTCGCGGTACTCGACGGGCTACCGGGTTTATATGGGCTCAAGTATGACAGTGCGACCGCTTGCAGGCTGCCATTGTACTTGTGCTCTTATAAATTGGTTGGTTCTACTACAGAAAACATCATTTTCTACTGCACAAATTTCACATGCTCAGGTTTTATAATTTAATTACTATGAAAAAGACAAATTGCTATTGCAAGAAAACATGTAAAAGCAAGATAAATCTAAAACACACCACTTTCTACAAACACATGGCTATATTATATGTTATTATGGTAGCACAACATCATACAAAGGTAGTGGAAGCACATTTTCCATTTTTACACCTACATAAAAATTATAACTTATTTAAAACAATTTATCAAGCAATAAACAAGTTAAATCAATAACTAAACCATACTGCATCCAACGACCATGAAATTTTTACCACAGAACACACATAGCATCAGTTGCCTACCATCAAAATTTCACAGCAATTGGAGCACCACAACTTTAGATATGAATTTATCCCTAGATAACCCTAATTAACATAGATAAATAAAAAAAGAAAAAACCTTCTACTAACATATGTCATATTATGACTCCACTGCATAGATTTACTCTGAAGAATTTCAAAAAGTCTTCATTTGCTATTTTATGATTTTTCTATGATTTATTATGATTTTTTAAAGTTTCAGCCAAATAAATGCAATAAAGGAAAACACATTTGCACCAAGGCCCCTGAACTTCCACGAAAATAAATTCCAACGAAAAGGTCCTTATATGTACTATTCAACTGAGTCTAAGGTTCACAGTTAGGCCCTTCCCTTTCTTCCTATTTGAGCACGAGGCCCCTCGTCTTCCTCTTCACGAGCAGAGCAGAGGGGATGGCGGCGAGGACGGCTCGGGGTCGGCCAACCTTGGACAGCAGGGGCCAGCAGCGGCGAGAGCACCCAAGGGCCTGAGCGCACCCACGGGGTGCCCTGGCTCAACCCAATGTGGGCTAGGATGGCCTGGCTGCGCGGCACCAGCAGCACAACTCCGGCGGCGGCGGCTACTCAGCGATGGACGGCGGAGGAGAGGCAGCATGGATGGAGGATGGCGAGGTGGGGTGCAAGGGGGCCAGTGCCACACTCGGCTGAGGATAGGGAGGCTTGATGAGTGGTGGCCATGGATCTTGGCTTGCCGGCAATGGTGGGCATGTTCCCGCTCTAGCGCGTAGCGAGGAAGGGAGCAACAGAGGCAAGGGCGAGCGAGTGAGGGAGAGGGGGAGCTCGGGTGTCCACTTTTGGAGGGCATAGAGGCATGGTAGGGAGGCAGGCGCATGCGACAGCAGCGCTCGGCAATGGTGGGGGCACGGTCGGCACATGGAGGGCGCATGGACATTACGCCGAACAGGTGGCGGGCATAGGAGTATGTGCTTTGGATCCCGTTTTTTAGCACCTTCGAAGCATATTTGGTCCTAGGAGCAATTATGGAAGTTGTTGATCTTAGACCACTCTCCCACTTCTATTAAGAGTGCATAGACATTAGAGCTTCAGATTAATGGATAATGTAGCTCCAATGAGGAAGTGTCAGTGACTTGACAGGGATTAAAGGCAAAGATCTAAACTCGGTCCAACCTGAGTCAAACTTGCTCAAAAATTTTCCAAGCTCTTCTCCATAGTAAAAACTCCAACTTTTATTTTTGGGTCAACTCAAGTTGCTTAACGAAAACATGAGAACGTGAGATGCCAATCATCATCAACATTGTAATATCAGACTTGAGGCCTCAGTTTGACTAAGTTAGGGACCCAACTAGCTCTTGACTCTTAAACAAAGTTTGTTGTACACATCTTGCTCTGCAACTTTGGTTAAAGAATCATGGACTGGTTCAGCTTGGTTTGCAAGATACAAAGCTCCAAAGATGAGTACTCAAAACTGAAATTCAGGGTTCAGACATTCAGTCCAAACAGGGACCGAACAGTGTGAGGTTCTATTTTTGAAATTCAATTTGAACATCCAAATGAGCTCCAAAAGTGATGAGACTTGTTTAGTTGTTTCCTCCACACAGTGTACTCCAACTCATAGTAAGGAATCCAATCGAGTTGTCCCACAAATTTAGAAGATAAAAATTCATAAATATGTCAACTCGCTGTTGTCAATCAGGGACATTTCAGAGGGGCCAAAACAGCACTGTATTCAAACTTGAGACCACTGTTTGAGCTACTTAGGAGTTGAATCAGGGCTTGGTCCAAAAATAAATTTTGTTGTACTCTATTCAAACTCCAACTTTTATTTAAGGTCCAACTCCATGCAAGTAATCCAAACAGTTGGTCAACATAGGTCGAAACCATATCATGAAAAAGATAATTTTAGCTATTCCCACACTTAGAAGCATTTTCTTGACATTTTCTCAACACGAACCCTTCATGATTTTTGTTCAAGAGTTTAAGTAGAGTTGTTTGAGCAAGGTTGCAAGGTTTGGTCGACATCCCATGTTCCCATTCACCTGATGAAGTAATTCAAGAAAGATTATAACTTATCATTTCATGTGACTTCTTGATTCCAAACTTCATGAAACTTTTCCACTGGTCAAGATGGATGCATGTTAATGTAATGTACATGAAACAAGCATATTTCACATTACTCATGCCTAACTATTTACATCAAAATTTGGAAGAAGAACGCGAGAACCCGAAACTTCCAGGATTGTGTCACCAAGGAATCGGTTGCATAAGGATCGATATCAGTTGATTCAGATGCGGCACTTGAATCGGCTCTCTTCGGATGACACCAGTAGGTAACACCAATTAGCTACTATTGGCATCGGGAAAGATATGCCGGACTCTACAAAAAGGGAAAGATTAGGGTCCAAGTTATCTTAAATTAGGAATGTTTTATTTTATACCAAAGATTGTAATGAGTCGTACTTGAGTAGGATTCATGCTTAGATTCTGGGCATAAATATTGGACCCTGGCTATTGTAAGAAGACATCCAATCAATCAATATAAATTACTTTTTTTGGCTTTACGCCAACCCTTAGGAGTAGGAGTAGTGTAGATCTCGGCGAGTTCTTCAACAAGCAGGGCTGCATCGGTCCGGCCGACCTCTAGCTTGTCTGTAAGTACCGTCATGGCTTATACTTCCATTTGTAAGGCTGCATCAGTTAAGTTTGACCTCCACTATGAGCTCTAGTATAAGCTAGTTGTCGATCCTTATCTAGTTCAAGTACAGCTGCATCTGTTAAGTTCGACCTCCACTACTCGAATTAGATTAAGGTCAAGTTATCGGCTTTGCCTAAGGGTGGCATCCTTCAGTTAGATTCATTAAGTTACCGATCTTGCTAATGTTCTTACTGTCATTAGTTTTCAGCAGTATCAACCTGCCCGATCGAGATCGATCTAGATCGGCCTTACATCCTATTAACCCATCGTTTATCTTGTCACATTGCAACGGTTCTCACTTTAAACGATGGATTATGTTTTATCGGTTGTTCTACTTCGATCTTGATCATGCATAGTACGCGGTTAAGGCATGTCTCCAGCCTTGCTCCATCAAGTAGATCCTTTGGGAGGACTTCAGGAGGACTTCGCAGGATTGGCTAGCCCTGCGTTGAAGCCAAGTGGATCTCTAGCCTTGCTCCATCAAGTAGATCCTTCCGGCTTGCTGTGTGCCAGGCGCATTAACATGTTTTTGCACCGACGCTAACCTTAACCAGGGTCCACATGTAAGCAAAGGTGTGTTGTCCAAGTTTAGGTTGGGACTCAATTTCATAGGTTGGGACTCAAAATTATGAACTAGAGATGATAATCATTGCTTGACATATCCTACTTAAGTCCAATTTTGCTAATTAACTCATGACTAACACCCGGGGTGTTACAGCCCTCCCCCCTTATGGGAATCTCACCCTGAGATTCGGTGCGAAAGACTTTTAAGGGAAGAGAAGCATGTCTTCCATTTTTCAACATCAGTGATAGCAATAGGCTACTTAACTTTGGAGTATCAGAGAGGCTAATTTGGTCAAGATAACCTTCTGATATTTGCTCTTCATAGTAAATTTTGTCTGAAGAATTTCTTTTATTGACTTCCATGAAGCATTGTTACTTTGGGAGGTATCCAAGATAGCACAGCACTTCGTTCTCGGGATACGGAGGGTTTAGGGTTTGTGACTCTCTTTTGAGTACTTTTATCCTTGTAGCTCCTAGGTTAAAGTAGTATTCATAGTGTAAGTGTGGTGCTTAGACTCGGTTACTCATGGATGTACCCTATTTTCTAGATCGGTGGTAGCTCACGAGGGTGACTTTTATAGCCTCATTGAATCATTTGCGGTCCACCTCCCGTTAGTAGGCCTAGCAAGACATTGTTACTATAGGAAACATACTCTACCTGTATTTTCTCTAGTAATATCCCTAAACTTGAACAATAGAAGACAAACCTTACCGAAGTTCGAATTAGAAGATTCCTCGAGTTCAATATAAAACTGGGTACTCCCGGTGAAGTGCTACATCGGTATAATATTCGTGCGCTTGCAGATTATTCTGTGTGCATTAATTTATACCAACAAGCATTTCCAGCGCCGTTGTCGGGGAAATAGTTGCCGAGTTAACTTCGAACCAAGCTTATCCTTGTATCATTATTCTTTTATTCTTTTATCTTTTCCTTTTCACCATGGATCTAGAATCCACCCCTATATACCAATATGGTGCACCCATGAGAGCAAACCTACATCCAAAAGAGTCTTCAAAGCCTATCCAAACACCTGGCTATGAGTTGTGCTCGCGTTTAATTTACATGGTTTAGGATCAACCCTTTTCGGGCAAAGATGATGAAAACCCCTATTCCCACCTAAATGAGTTTGAGCAAACCTATGCCTGCTTGCGCATTGCGGCAATGTCAGACGAAACCTTACGATGGAAGCTTTTTCCTTTCTCTTTGATGGAAAAAGCTAAATGTTGGTATAATCTCACCATAGGGAGTAGACAAGGAGATTGGGGAGCCCTGTGCTCTAGCTTTTGCTTACAATTCTACCCCATCTCTAGGGTAGTCAGACTTTGTTCAGACGTTCTATCTTTTAAACAAAAGAAAAAAGAATCTCTAGGCATGGCATGGGAACACTTTAATACTCTTATTAATACTGGCCCTGACCTTGCCATTTAAGATCCTATTCTTCTTCAACACTTCTATATGGGTCTTGATAGGAAAACCTCAAAGCTTCATAATACGGCCTCAGGAGGCTCGTTCTTGCATGTCTACGCCAATACAGGGAGAAGCATTCTTATGAAAATCTTAAAGAACAACCCTGAGGAAGTAGAAGAGAAACCGCTAGAGGACGAATCCCTGATAGCTGAACCTGAATCCTTACCAGACCCATCACCAAATTCAGCCATCCCAAATCCTAAACCACCGAAAAAGCAGGAAACTCCAATTTCAGACCTTATGCTTGAATTCGAGGATGAACTTTTTGATGAATATGGAAATACCCTTGAACTAACATACCAAGAGGAGACCCTAGAAGTCTAGAAAATCATTGCATGAAGAACCTCTAGATCCTTCTAAGGATGTTTCCTTAAAAAGACTACGAAAGAGCTAGTATCTATTATAAGCAATGAATGGTTAGAAGAATTAGAGCTTTTCTCTGATGTGATTCGTTTAGATTCACCTTCTATATCCATTCGTTGCCAAATTAATAAAGCTCCTTTCGATGCTCTTTACAATTCTGTTGTGGGTGTTAATATCATGTTTGCATCTTTTGCTCTTGATTTATTGAAACACATGCCATTGACCCCCAACAACAAAGTTGTTGAAAAGTCTTAAGGACACATTCTCCCAAGTTTGGGAAATTTGTATGTCCTCCCTATCTAGGTAAAAGGAACCAAAGTTTATTTGAGCTTCTATATCTTTGATATTATGGAGTTTGACTTGTTGATAGGACAACCAATTGAAAGACTTATCCAAGAAGGACAAACGGGGAAGTTGAATATAAGACTCGGGAAAAACTTTAAACTTTTTATACCCATTACTCATTCTCTAAATGCTGAGAGTGAGCCAATTCCCAAGGAAGACCCAATGGAAGAGGTTAAGGTTGCATCTCTTGACTATTTGATCGAACCCAACCTTGAAGATGATGCCTAGTTCTTCATCGAGGAGGAAGCTAAAAATCCCACGGAGTCTGAACCTCTAGATGAATTGCTAGAACCACCTAAGACCACCATTGAGCTTAAACCCCTACCTTCTAGTCATAGATATGCTTTTCTTAATAATGATCAGGATTCTCCTGTGATCATACGTGATAAATTTTCTCTGGAAGAATCCCTTCGCCTGCTAACTGTCTTAGAAAAGCATCATTCTACCTTTGGCTATTCACTCTAAGACCTCAAGGGTATTAGCCCTGCTCTTTGCACCCATCGCATCCCTACAGATCCTAACTCTATACCTTCTAGGGAGCCCTGGCATAGGCTTAATAATGCAATGAGAGAGGTTGTTAAGAAAAACTCTTGCACGTCGGGATCATCTATCCTATGCCGCATAGTGAGTGGGTTAGCCCTATTCAAGTTGTGCCTAAAAAGGGAGGCATGACTGTTGTTAAAAATGAAAAGAATGAATTAATCCCCCAAAGAACCATCATTGGATGGCGGATGTGCATAGATTACTGAAAACTTAACAAGACAACAAAGAAAGATCACTTTCCATTGCCCTTCATTGATGAAATGTTGGAGTGACTGGCGAACCACTCTTTCTTCTATTTCCTTGATGGGTATTCAGGTTATCATCAGATTCCAATCTATCTAGATGACCATAGCAAAACCACCTTCACATGTCCATATGGAACTTATCTTACCATAGAATGTCTTTTGGACTATGTAATGCTCCAGCTTCTTTTCAAAGATGCATGATGTCTATATTTTTTGATATGATTGAAGAAATCATGGAAGTTTTCATGGATGACTTTTCTGTTTATGGAAAAACTTTTGATGGTTGCCTTGAAAATTTAGACAAGGTTTTGCAAAGATGTGAAGAAAAGCACTTAGTCCTTAATTAGGAAAAATGTCATTTCATGGTTAGAGAAGGAATAGTGCTTGGACACTTGGTGTCCGAACGAGGGATTGAGGTAGATAGAGCTAAAATTGAAGTAATTAAACAGTTACCTCCTCCCATAAATATCAGAGGGATCCACAGTTTCCTTGGTCATGCTGGTATTTATCACCGCTTTATAAACATTTTTTCACATATTGCTAGACCACTTACAAATCTTTTGGCTAAGGATGTTCCCTTTGAAATTTGATGATGCATGCTTGAAATCTTTTAACATTCTTAAGAAAGCACTCATATCTGCACCAATCATTCAACCCCCTAATTGGTCACTACCTTTTGAAATTATGTGTGATGCTAGTCATTATGCTGTGGGAGCAGTTTTGGGACAAACGAAAGATAAAAAGCATCATGCAATTGCTTATGCTAGCAAAACTCTGATAGGACCTCAACTTAATTATGCAACAACTGAAAAAGAACTCCTGGCTATTGTTTTTGCTATTGATAAGTTTAGATCTTACTTAGTAGGAGCTAAGGTGATTGTTTATACTGATCATGCTGCTTTAAAATACCTGCTCACTAAGAAAGATGCTAAACCTAGATTAATAAGATAGATTTTGTTACTCCAAGAAATTGACTTAGAAATAAAAGATAAAAAGGGAGTAGAAAATTCTGTTGCCGATCACTTGTCTAGAATGCAGTTTGAGAATTCATAGGAACTGCCCATCAATGATTCGCTATAGGATGACATGCTCTTCAAGGTCACAAAATCAGACCCCTAGTACACAAATATTGTTAATTTTATGGTTGTAGGTTATGTACCACCAGTGGAGAACAAAAGGAAGCTCATCTACGAAAGTTGTCTCCACATATGGGATGAACCGTACCTCTTCAGAGTCTGCTCTAATGGCCTACTCAAAAGATGTGTACCAGTGGAAGAAGGCATCAAGATCATCAAGCGATGCCACTCGTCACCATATGGAGGACATTATGGTGCATTCCGCACTCATTCAAAAATCTGGCAAAGTGGATTCTTTTGGCCAACCATGTATGAAGACACGAAAGACTTCATCAGGAGGTGTGGAGCGTGTCAGAGGCACAGGAATATTAATTCCAGAGATGCCATGCCACTCAACAACAACCTTCAGATTGAGCTCTTCGATGTCTGGGGAATCGATTACATGGGACCTTTTATGAAGTCAAAGAACTATGAATACATCTTGGTGGCAGTTGACTATGTCTCCAAGTGGGTTGAAGCCATGCCATGCAAAGCTACTAATGCAAAGAACTCCAAGAAGTTTGAAGAGACAATATTTCCAAGATTCGGAGTTCCAAGGATGGTGATTAGTGATGGAGGAACTCACTTCACTGACAAGAATTTTCACAATTACTTGTCAAAGCATGGGATTTGTCATAATGTCGCTACTCCATATCACCCTCAGACAAGTGGCCAAGCAAAAACATCAAATAAACAAATCAAGAACATTCTACAAAAGACGGTCAATGAGATGGAGACTGCATGGAAGGATCGACTACCCGATGCACCATGGGCTTATAGAATGGCCTATAAAACACCACATGGAATGTCACCATATCTGTTGGTCTACGGGAAGACCTGTCACCTACTTGTTGAGCTAGAATTCAAAGCTCACTGGGCCATTAAGCGATGGAACATGGACTTTGAAGCCGCAGAAATTAAGAGGAAGATGCAACTCTCTGAACTTGATGAATGGCGTGAAAAAGCATATCACAACTCCAAGATTTACAAGGAAAGAATGAAAAGATGGCATGACAAGAGGATCAAAAAGGAGTTTACATAGGAGATAAGGTATTACTTTTTAATTCTAGGGTTAAATTATACGGGCATGGAAAACTTCGAAGCAAATGGAAAGGACCATTCAAGGTGATAAGCACTTCGTCGCCTAGAGCGGTAACACTTCAAAATGATGAAGGTACATTATTCAAGGTAAATGGCCACCGTCTTAAGACCTTTCTAGAACCTAAAAACCCACCTGAGGATTTGGATGAGGTAGATTTCCTGATTTTACCATAGATTTACACCTTTGCCATCCTTCGTACGTTTCATAACACAAAAATATACTTTTTGGGATTAGATAGGGATAAGAAACCACCGCGAGAAAAACCCACACGAGATGATTACATGTGGGGCCACCTGGCCCCACCAAGATGTCACTCGGCCCACTTGTCATCCACCTCGCACTTTTGATCAACTCTCTCGTGTCATCTAGATCCTTCCTTGTTAAAATCCTACAGTTTTTCGACGCATTCGATTTTTCTTCATTACGAGACCCCGTATGGAAAGATCTTGACCCCTGCTGCAACTTTTTCCCCTATATAAGTGAGCCTCTGCCTCCTCCATAGCCATCCCATCAAAGCCTTCTCTCTCCAATAGCAACAAAGCTCTCCACCTTTCTAGTTTCCATGGCCAACAAGGAGATCGTCCCCTATGGTTTTGATCCTAGCAAGAAGTCCGACGTGCTTGCGCTGACCATTGTTCCTCCTGAAGTTACCCCCATTCGCTCAAGCCAATCTTACTTCACCCAAGCCATCCGTCATCCGGCCCTTGTTCCGCTGCCACCGCGTCCACTTCTTAAAGACAAGCCATGTCAACAAGAGCCTCGTCTAGACCTCCAGAAGCTGATCAAGCTGACGAAGGAGATCAACCTCCTTCCTCTGAAGGGACATGAGGTGCTGACTGGAGTGAAGACCAACAAATTTAGAGACATTACATGCACAAAATAAAAATCGGTCACCCCTCGTACCACCATTGATGGAGTTCGTGCTATGCCGGATCAGATCAAGGTTGTTCCACCGAAGGAGAAGAAGAGGAAAGCGCCATCACCACCTATCCCAAAGACTAAGAAGCGTCCAAGGATGACTATGGCTCTCCTCGAGAAGAAGATTGAAGACCTCTCCAATGTCATCTATACCCTAGAGCAAAGGATCGATGAGGAACACGTTTATCGCAAGAGCCTACAGCGCGATCTTAATGCTTTAAATCACTTTGTTGTTAAGATGAAGAAGTGAGAATTAGATAGTCGATAATAGGGCACAAGTGTTTAGGTCATATGTTTAAAGATAGTATGTTTAGGTTACTCGCTTAGCTTAGATCCTTAAAATATTGAAGTTTGTGTTAGGTCATCAAAAGTTTGTGTTTAGTTTGTGCTTGTGTAATAAAGTGCCTTATATATTAATGGAGTCTTATTATTATTATCTACTCTCTATTTCCTTTTGGATATGTGTTTGTCTCCACATGTTGTGCATAAAGGTATACAGGAAAACAAGTGTGGGGGAAGCACACCACAACAACAAGACGAGACTCAATAGTGAAAATCATGAAATTTAGAAAGCAATGGACCAAGAACCATGCTCGCCAAAGTTGGACCAAAATAGGCCCGAGAGTGGGCTGCCCAACCTCCTCTATGGGCCAGCCGGCCCATCACTACTTCACCTCTCCTCGTGCTTCATCCACGGTCAGGTTTGAGCCCAATACACTCTATTTTATATGTTTCACTTTCTGTTTCAAACTGAATTAAGAATCCATTGATAAAACAACTTTAAAACTTGAGGAAAGATTATTTCAATCATGACTTAAGGATAGACTCACATAATACTTTTCCTAAAAGTCATGCTACAGTTGGGAACTTATTATTAGGGACCCCATGTTACTTAAGTTATTGTGGAATGAGATATAGTAGAATAATGAGAACTAGATTCTTGATGTCTTGTTATTGAAAAATTTTATTTCAATCAAAAAGTAAAAAGAATAGCTACACCTCTCCTTTGTGGTAAGCAATGTCCTACTAGAGCCAAATATAGACTAGAGAAACCTTCTACATATACTACTTGTCATTGTATTGAGTTTGGTCAAACCTTGTGACCCTTGTTGTGAAACTTATCTTGCTCTCAAGATCAAGATCACGTACACTCCACATATATCTATTGCTCCTACACTAGGAGTATGCAACAACATGTTTTCCATCCACCCAAAAATGTTGTACTCCTACACTCGGAATAGACATAAAAATATGCTTGATAGGATAAATGCTCCAAGTTCTTGTAAATGCCTCTCTCAAGAAGTTTCAATTGCGGTTCATAAAAGAAAGAAAAAGAAAAAGTATTGAAAAAATGGACAAGTGTCTGAGATATCTAAAACAATGGGTACTCAGATGCCCGCCTAAAAAAAGGGAAAAAGAGAGAGATATGTTTCAAGCTCATGTTTTATTGCAAAAGTTTTTCAAGTTTCAATCAAGAGAGATATATTTCAAGGAACATAGTAGAATTAGGTTAGCCACCATATATATATCCACACACATGCACATCTTGATCTAAGAGTATGACACCTTTCTCCTTGAATCCTTGTTTTGACTTTATAATATATGCAATGCAAGTATGTTTTCATATTCATCCCTACCTGAGCTCCACATAAGCTTTTAGAAGTAGGTAAAAAGAAGACAAAGTCATCAATGCCTTGGTGAGGATCCAAAAATACCACATATACGGAATGATTTGAGATTACTACAAAAGGAGAAGGTAAGCTATGTTTTGTTTTAAAACATCTTAAAATGTTTGTCCAATTGACTTGACTGAAGGAAGATGGTGATCTGTTTCAAGCTGTTCCATTCTTCAAACGCCCAAACTTTCATGGTAGACATTTTGAATCCTACAGTATATGCATGACTAGGAATAGTTTTATGTTGATGCCTTGTCCCAAGGTTATGTCTTGAGTAATCCATCCTTTTATCGAGGATGAATAAAAGCCTAAGTGTGGGGGAGTTTGCTGACGGTAGTTAATATTCATCATAAACCATCAATATAACTTGTATAAATGGCTAAAATGGATCATCAATGTAGACTTAGAGTTTTAACTGACAAATTCCATGAGTTTTGGTGAATCTATGTTTTCAGCAGGATTTAATCAAAAATCTGTCAAGGAGGACCTATTCGTCAAAAGAAATCATGGAATTCCGCAGCGTAATCGACGTAGGAAGACTCTAGAAGACTCCAGAAGGTGAATCACCGAAGCGGGACATGTGGCTCTGACATGTGCGGCCACCTGGCCCCACCTAGAGGTCGCCCAGCCCCTGTGGGCCCCACCTATCAGCCTCATTGTTATGTTAGTTCTCCACCACCTTAAGGATTGCATCTCCGTCGTTCTTTAAGTCGGTTTGATCCAAGGGCTCATGTTGGATGCTCCAGGCTATATATACCAGCCTACACCCCCCTCCAGGGCATGCCTCATTTTATCCTAAGAGCTGAGAAGCCAGAAACCCTAATTCATATGTCCACCAGGATCAAGGTTAGCAATCAAGAGAAGATTAGTCCTCAATAGGATCTAGTCTTGTATTAGAGATAGTGAGATAGAGTGAGAGGGAAGAGTTTGGAGGAGTCTTGGCCTGTCGGTGCTCTCTCTATGGCTTGTACCCTAATGGAATCAAGTTCTTCTTGAGCTTGCTTCTGAGATTTCTCTAGTAATTGACTTCTAATTCAAGTAAGCATCTTGTTCATATTGTTCTTTAGGTTTGTGACTCTCTTTTGAGTACTTTAATCCTTGTAGCTCCTGGGTTAAAGTAGTATTTGTAGTGTAAGTGTGGTGCTTAGACTCGGTTAGTCATGGATGTACCATATTTTCCGTATCGATGGTAGCTCGCGAGGGTGACTTTTATAGCCTCGTTGAATCTTTTGTAGTCCACCTCCCGTTACTAGGCCTAGCAGGACATTATTACTATAGGAAACATACTCTGCCTATGTTTTCTCTAGTAATATCCCCATAATTGAACAATAGAAGACAAAGCTAACCGAAGTTAGAACTAGAAGATTCCTTGACTTCGATATAAAACTGGGTACTCCCGGTGAAGTGCTACATCAAGAAATGGTTGCTGAGTTAACTTTGAACCTAGCTTATCCTTGTATCATTATACTTTTATTCTTTTATCTTTTATCTTTTCCTTTTTACCATGGATCTAGAATCCACCCCTATATACCAATATGGTGCACCCACGAGTGCAAGCCTACAGCCAAAAGAGTCTTCAAAGCCTATCCTAACACCTAGCTATGAGCTACGCCCGCATTTAATTTACATGGTTTAGCATCAACCCTTTTCGGGTGAATATGATGAAAACCCCTATTCCCACCTAAATGAGTTTGAGTAGACCTGTGCATGCTTACGCATTGCGGACATGTCAGACAAAACTTTACGATGAAAGCTTTTTCCTTTCTCTTTAACAGGAAAAGCTAAATGTTGGTATAATCTCACCATAGGGAGTAGACAAGGATATTGGGGAGCCTTGTGCTCTAGCTTTTGCTTACAATTCTTTCCCATCTCTAGGGTAGTCAGACATCGTTTAGAGGTTCTATCTTTTAAACAAAAGAAAAAAGAATCTCTAGGCACGGCATGGGAACGCTTTAATACTCTTATTAATACTGGCCCTGACCTTGCCATTTAAGACCATATTCTTCTTCAACACTTCTATATGGGTCTTGATAGGAAAACCTTGAAGCTTCTTAATACGGCCTCAGGAGGCTTGTTCTTGCATGTCTCCACCAAAACGAGGAGAAGCATTCTTACGAAAATCTTAGAGAATAACCCTGAGGAAGTAGAAGAGAAACCGTTAGAGGAAGAATCCCAGATAGCTGAACCCAAATCCTTACCAGACCCATCACCAACTTCAGCCATCCTAAATCCTAAACCACCGAAAAAGGAGGAAACTCTAATTTCGGACCTTATGCTTGAATTCGAGGATGAACTTTTTGATGAATATAGAAATACCTTGAATTACCATACCATGAGGAAACCCAAGAAGTCTAGAAAATCATTGCATGAAGAACCTCTAGATCCTTCTGAGGAAGCTTTCCTTAAAAAGACTACGAAAGAGCTAGTGTCTATTATAAGCAATGAATGGTTAGAAGAATCAGAGCTTTTCTCTGATGATCATGTTTTAGTGATGCTTAACACCAGGGGTGTTACAGCAGCCCGCCTACCAACTAGGAGAGTTAAATAGACAAGGTCTGCCACAAGCCCTAGATTTAGTAACTAGACCTATCATGGTGGAATACAGAGGATGGACAAGGCTCTCACCACTTGCCACCTACCACAATCTATCCGGAGGCCTAGCCATATCGACAGGTAATCTATAGCCTAAGCACCACGCTTAATCTATGAACTTACTACTTCGATCCGAGCTCCAATGAAATGAGATCAAAGCACCCTAACCAGACGGTGGAACCAATACTAATGAATAGCTACTAATCAAGAGATAACCTATGCTACTAATGTGAAATAATAAGCACCTATGAACAATAATGACTAAGTACTTAAGTAAAGCAAAGCAACAATACTAGAATAAAGTACTAAAATAAATACTGAACAAAGTAAATGTTAAATGAAAGAATTATAAAAGAGCTATACCAGACCTAGAAGACTCTTTCGGACTCCGAGAGAAGCTCCGCTCTTGCTCTACTCCACTACTAGACTACTACTCTATAGCTAATGCTAAGCTAGAAAGCTAAGAGAAGCTTGGAGAGCATGGAAATGAATGGGGAACTTCTCCACCGAGCTCCACACCCTCTATTTATAGTGTAGAGAGGCATGGGGGTATTTATAGGTAGCCAGGAGGTCGGTGGAGCACCTAGGGCGCCAGGCGGCGCAAGGGGGGCACCGGCCAGCCCTTGGATGCACCGCCTCTACATCGTAGCACTGTGGTTGCTCCTCCAAGTCGGTTGTGAAGCCAGCACATGTCGAAATTCGGTAGGTAAGTTGGTTGGTAAGGCGGTGGAAGCCTCCTAAGTCGATGAAAATGGGCCCATGGATCCACCGTCATCAAATCTTGTCTATTGATCAAACCGACTTGAATGGACGCTTGTCATTGGCTCTAGAGCAGCTCCCATGGATTGGTGACATGGCATGGCCACTTTGGGGGTCGAGCGATGCCCTAGTGGGGCTGGGTGGCACTACCAAGTGGGCCCAAGGCTCCCTGCCATGTCCACTTGCTTCCATGTGTCCATATTTGTCACCTTTTTTATTATTTTTGCTTAAATTTACTGCATACAAATAATTCTACAAGCACAAGTGGAACTAGGTGAATTATAAGCAAAATTCTACACATGTGATGATGATTTACCTCAATTTGTCATGCTTTTGGGTGGAATGTTGATGGTCAAAATGGGTGTTAGTGACCATCAACAATTCTTACCATCAAGATTTGGCACATTGGTCACTATTCTAGTGAGGAGTGGTTTGGACACCATGACACCAAACCAAGTGTTGGGAGATGTGACGACCAATGACACCTATAGAGATGATGATGAGAAAGAGGAGAAGAATAAGGAGAAGAAAGATGACAAGAAGTATGAGAAGAAGAAGAGTGTGGCATTCAAAGCCACATCATCATCCAAGGGCAAGGCAAAGCAAGAAACATCAAGTAAAGATGAAGACTCAAACTTCAATGAGATTGATGATGAGAAGATGGCTCTCTTTGTGAAGAAATTTGGCAAATTCATGATGAAGAATGGCTATCATGGTAGAAGGAAGAAGTCATCATCAACGAACAAGGATGGATCAAGGAGGTACTTCAAGTGTGGTAGCAAGGATCATCTTGTTGCTCAATGCCCCTACAATAGTGAAAATGAAGATGATGACAAGAAGAGAAAGAAGAAGGACAAGAAGGAGAAGAAGGACAAGATGATCTTCAACAAGAAGAAGAAGGGTGGTTCATATGTGGTCACTTGGGATAGTGATGCTTCCTCAAGTGATGATGATGATAGTCATGATGACAAGACCACCAAGAAGAAGGCTCTTGCAAGCATTGTCATAAATGAGAAGCCTTCTCTCTTTGACACTGTTGGCGGTCACTAACGATCAAATTCGACCACCAATTACTATCCGAAACAGGAGAAATTAAGCAAACTTATACACATATGCTTTTAGTTTGACATAGTTCCACTTGTATTGGAAGAAATATGTTTTGCAGGACTTATATTGGAATACAATGGAATTATAGTCAAAATACGCCATCGGAGAAAGCGTAATGCAGATCATACACCAAGGAATCAAGAAAAGGCCCATCCAACCACCAAATTTGGGCCGGGCACCAATGTAGAAGAGGTCTAGGCCTAGCCAAGAGCCCACAGGAGCGAGGCGGTGGTGAGTGGGGCCAGCCAGGGTGCACCCGCACCCCCACCACCACCTCTTGGGCCCACGCTCTTCCGGCAGTTGCATGCCTCCATGCATAGGTGGTTTTGGCTAGTTTCCTAATTTAGCAGCACCAAACCGACCACACTCCACTATATAAGAGGAGGAGGAGCTCACCATTCAATACACACCATTTGGAGCTACACACCTCACCTCTCTCTACTTGTACTCTCTTAGTTTTAGTAGTAGTATTTGGAGCTAGCAAAGCTATCAAGGAGGGCTTCGCTCCCTAGAAGAAGAGTGACATCTTGGTATGAATAATACTATGAAGAGTTCTTCCATAGTCATGCTCTCATATCATTTATATAGTAGTGCATATGAACTAGAGTATAGTTGTCTTGTTATAATCATGATATATAAACTAGCATATAGTTTGTGTGTTATGATCTTAACATGTTCAACTTCGTGCTTAATCATTCATATGATTTGTATGAGTCGAAGTAGAGCTAGGGTTGAGGTGACGGTTCGTCGTTCCTTCGGGTTTGCCCATATTCTTGCTTGTCGATCCGTAGGGTCGGAGTCCCAGGGGGATATTGGTAGTTTCTTTGTACACAAGCATGGTGCTTGGGTGCATGGGAACCTTCAGATATGATGGTGCCCCACGGTCGATGGGTAGGTGGTAGGTGGTGATAGCCCTGTCTATCCTTTGTAATCCCACATGTTCAGGTATTGTGTAGGAGTTCATAAAGTCTCTATGGCTTCCTAGCAGACCAGTGCCCGAGGATCTCCCTGACCATCTCACATTAGTTCTAACTCTAATTATATAGCTTGTATGATCATTAAATGTTCTTTGCACGACTATATTTCAACATGCCGGCTCCACGTAGGAATATTCTTTGTTTTCTTTTTATCCTTGAGGTTGGCTCAGATGTGTGTCCACTATCCTTAAAATACCATTTTTACCCCTGTCATGAACTATTGGTCCACTATGCAAGTATGTAATCTTGTTCATTCTCATGCTAGACTCTTATACCTTGCCCTCCTTTAGGAAAATATAAATAACGATACCCTGAATACTTCCGGGTCAAATGCTACAATGATAGATTTGTGCGCTTGCGGATATTTCTATAATCATTAAGAACTATCGTAGTTGATGTTTCTTGGTGGCGTCACTAAGGTTGACTCAATCTTAGTGATGGTGCTAAGAAATACCAACAGATATTTCTAGCGCCATTACCGGTGATGGACTTAAAACCTCCACACTTGGTGATTGCGCTAAGAAATGCCAACAAGCATTTCTAGCGCTGTTGTCGGGGATGGACTTAAAACCTCCACACTCACACTTGGTGATTGCGTTAAGAAATGCCAACAAGCATTTCTAGCACCGTTGTCGGGGATGGACTTAAAACCTCCACACTTGGTGATTGCGCTAAGAAATGCCAACAAGCATTTCTGGCGCCGTTGCCGGGGAGGGCATAGGTTAAAGAATCTAGTAGGACATGATCATGAGCACATGCATGTAATGGTAGCCATAGTTTATACAGGCTAATTCTGCTTGTTTTCTTCCTATTGTGGATGAAAACAGGATAGTGTATGAGTGGTTTTGATCAGCCAAACAACTACACCGATAATCCACTGGTAGTTGAACCAGTCACCCCCGTACCATCCGCTACTAACGCTATGGCCAAGACACTATGTGACTACTCCACCTCTGCTATTGCCAATGTGCCCGTTGGGCTCGCTGTCAACACAGGTACCGGAAACTTTGAGCTACGCATTGGCCTCATTATGATGGTGCAAGCAAACCAATTCTATGGTTTGCCTAGAGAGGATGCAAGTGCACACTTGCAACACTTCCTTGAGTTATGTGACACAATCATCATTAAAGACGTCACACCAGCTAGTATCAGGCTCTATCTATTTCCCTTTTCCCTTATGGGAAGGCAAAACAGTGGTTCTATAAGGATAATGAAGCTGTCCATACGTGGGACGAATGTTCCACAGCGTTCCTCGCTAATTTTTTTCCCATGGGCAAAACCAATGCCATGAGGGGAAAAAATTCAAACTTCCAGTAGACTTCACTAGAATCCATCCATGAGGCATGGGAGAGGCTCTAGGATTACATCCAGGCCTACCCACACCATGGAATGGAGAATTGGCTTGTGCTCTAGAACTTCTACGAAGGGCTCACGCCCATGTCGAAGGGGCACGTAGAACTTCTACGAAGGGCTCACGCCCATGTCGAAGGGGCACGTAGATGCCACTGTTGGAGGGGCATTTCTCTCCCTTACCATCACTGATGCCATAGCTCTCATCGAGAAGATGGTGGCAAACCAAAGCTGGGGAGAGGAACACAAACAACAAAAAGGCATGCATACCGTGAAGGAGACGGATGTGCATGCCGCAAAAATAGACTTGTTACTCTCAAGACTAAACAAAAGGGCCCACAAAAAGGAAGCAATGAAGGCCACCGTTTAGACATTGGATTCGCAAATGACTTGCGAAGTCTATGGAGAAGTTGGACATTCAGGGAACAACTGCCCCAAAACCCATGAAGAAGCATCATATATCAACAACGGGTTCTAACAAGGTAACAATAACGGGTGGAACAACCAGTCCCGCCCACACAAGGAGGTAATTTGAATTTCAACTCCAATTACAATTTGAATCAACCTTCCTTGAAAGACCTAGTTTTAGGTCAAGCTAAAATAAATGAAAATCTTACTAAAAAGTAAACGTATAATGACAAAATGCTAGAAAATATTAACTTTAAAATAGAAGGTTTATCTTCCTCTGTTAAAAATCAATTGAGCTTTCACAAAATGATAGAAACAAAGTTAGCTCAAATTAATGCTGCCATTCCTGTTAATAATGAAGGGAAGATCCCAGGGCAACCCGAGAATTCTTTTGAAAAAGTTAATGCGGTGACAATGAGGGGTGGTAAATCCACTCATGATCCACCATATCCTAACCATAAAGCAGGAAAAGCACAATGGCAACAAGAGGGAAAACCTTCACCATCAATAAAAACACAAAAAGATCAAGAAGAAGATGAGGAAACGGCACCACGAGACTTTGTCGATACAAGTTACTTGTCGTTTCCCATAAGAAAGAGGAAATAGGTCATAGATGAGCAATTCACTTGCTTTCTGGGGATGATAGAAAAGATACATGTGAGCATCCCATTAATGGACGTCTTACATGTACCTTCTTACGCAAAATATATCAAAGACATCATCAACAACAAACAACCTTTGTCATCCACAAAGGTCATCAAGCTGACGAAAGAGTGTAGCGTTGTTATACTCAACTGTCTACCTGAGAAGAAGGACCCTAGGTGCCCCACTATCACATGCTCCATTGGCACCCAGCAGTTCGATCATGCCTTGTGCGATCTTGGGACAGGTGTAAGCGTTATGCCCAAGACCGTCTTTGATAAATTGAACTTCACCCACCTCGCACCTACGCCAATGATGCTCTAGCTGGCTACTCTACGGTCCGCTACCCGTAGGGATTGCTGAAGATATCCCGATGAAAATCCAGGGATACTTTGTCCCAGTTGATTTCATGGTGCTAGACATGAAAACTATGAAAGAATCGCCCCTCATCCTGGGGCGACCATTCCTCAGCACCGCATGAGCACAAATTGATGTTGGAGCTAGAGAAATCTGCTTCAACATCAATGCAATGAGTAAAAGTTTGACTTTTGGCCCCGACAGGAGCAATGCTCCATGATAAAAAAATCAAGTATGGGCCGAACCCACAAGGCATAAAGGAGGTTAAGATACAACCTCAATTGGTGGACAAAAAAGAGGCCAGAGCCAAAGAAGAACAACCTAAAACAAAAAGAAGAAAAACCAAAGGTTGTTCCCACAGCAACAAAGAAGGAAAAGGTGTGGAAACAAAAAGAAGGAGCTCGAAGTCCACCACCACACCCCCAAAGTCAAACAAAATGGTGTGGAAACCAAAAAAGGTACAACCTACTTCTCCAAGCATGGATGTCCCATCTTCAAACAAGAAGTGAAAGGAGAAGAGTCTTGCTCATTGGACTTTAAAACAATGAGCCCTTGCCGAAGGTAAATCGATAGTGATCCTTTATACTTTGCTTAATAAAAAGTTGCTTAAAATTTCTATATAATGAAACTATGAAAAACACTTTCTAAAAGAAAAATAAAATGGATTAGTTCACCTTTCCATAATTTTCAACTTAAATAAACCTTGTTTGCTCTTCCATGTTCTTTACAAGTATGTTTTGGTGTGAAGTATGATTTCTAGAGATCATACTTTCATAGACTTTTCAAATTAAGCATGGTGCTTAGGTTGAGTAGTCTACCTTGATCAAATTAAACATGTTTGATCACTGTACCAAAAACTGCTGAGTATAAACATGGATGAGTTAAACAAAATAAAAATTAATGCAATAAAATAAATAATGTACCTCGAAGCCATCACTAAGCCATCTCAGACCATAGGCCACGAGCTAGCTTGGGGGAGGGCCCCGTAAAGGTAACATGTATCTTTTATTTATCAATGATATTTCTTACATTTATTTTCAATTAAAAAATCAAAAAATAAAATATGATAAAAATACCAAAAATATGAATTCCACTCTCATATGTGTTTAAGGAATGTTTAGTTTCTCCTAAGTTGAAATGATGAATAGTTGCTCTGTCTATAATCCATCTGTGCCTAGGTTATAACTCAGTATTCCCCAAGATTTAAGTTTGTTGGCTAAAAATGTCTCATCCTAAAAACTCAAAAACTTGTGGGTTGCAAATGCATGCTCCTTTTCTAAGTTGTTGCGAGTTATGATATGGTATAAATAGAATTTACTATGACTTTGTTCTAAGAGAAACTTGACATCCAGAGATTTCATTTTCAAAAATGCTTAAATCAAAAGTTCCTCGATGATTATGAATACCTACCAAGGCCATATGACATGGTATACATGCAAAACCTTAGTCATATGCTACTTGTTATTGTATTGAGCTTTGTCAAATTATTGTGGCCCTTGTTGAGATTCTTGTCATGCACCCATGATCAAGACACACGTACACCCACAAATAAATTGCTGACTCTTACACTGAGAGTTACGCAAAAACATGCTTTTTCCATCCACCAAATAATTACTCCATTCATTTATCATGTGTCTCTCTCTCAAAATTTTCATATGCCAAAAAGAATAGTATGGGCTATGCTAAAAAAAGAGGAAAAAAATTCCATGCCAAAAGGCATGAGAGAAAACAATGCATGCCAAAGAGCATGAAGAAAAGAAAAGGAAAAGAAAGAAAGAAATAAAGATAGCCCATACTTTCAAATAAAAGGCAGTCATTCAAAAAGAGCGAGATTCATGATTCAAAGGAGTACCAAAAATATTTAGAAATAGGAAGTTATAAAAATTCCACACTTGCATGTCTTGATCAAAGTGTATGACTTGCATATCCTTGAGGTCTGGTCTTTGACTTAGCAAAATATGTGATGCAAGTGAGCCCCACGTTTCATACCTACCTAAGACTCTACTCAAAAGCCTTAGTTGTAGCATATGAAAAAGAAGGCAAATATCAAATGCCTTGGTGAGGTTTCATACACATTGAGCGATCAAGAAAATCATTTGAGGAACTTACATTTGTTTTATAAAACTCATAAAACCTCCGGATAGATGGTTGATCAAAGAATGAATGATTGGTGATTCTGTTATAACCGTTCTATCTTGCAACCACCCAAGAACTTGGAAAAGCTATACGCCCCACAGGGATCAAGGTAAAGGGTGGATAAAATGCCAACTTATTTAAATTCCGAAATAATACTTTGTTATAGGCATGGCACTTGTGAATTGTATCAGCATAGTAGCAACTCCTGATCAACAACCAAGTACTTAGCTATTTGCTAGGGACGAGCAAAGGTTAAGCTTGGGGGATTTGTTGGCGGTCACTAACGATCAAGTTCGACCACCAATTACTATCCAAAATGGAAGAAATTAAGCAAACTTATACACATATGCTTTTACTTTGACATAGTTCCACTTGTATTGGAAGAAATCTGTTTTGCAGGACTTATATTGGAATACAATGGAATTATAGTCAAAATACACCATCAGAGAAAGCATAATGCAGATCATACACCAAGGAATTAAGCAAAGGCCCATCCAACCGCCAAATTTGGGCCGGGCATCGATGTAGAAGAGGTCTAGGCCCAGCCAAGAGCCCACAGGAGCAAGGCGGTGGTGAGCTGGGCCAGCCAGGGTGCGGCCGCACCCTGGGTGCGCTCGCACACTAGATGCGCCCGCACCCCCACCACCGCCTCTCGGGCCCACGTTCCTCTGGCGGTTGCATGCCTCCATGCATTGGCGGTTTTGGCCAGTTTCCTAATTGATCAGCTCCAAACTGACCACACTCCACTATATAAGAAGAGGAGGAGCTCACCATTTGTTGGTACACACCTCATCTCTCTACTTGTACTCTCTTTGTTTTAGTAGTAGTATTTGGAGCTAGCAAAGCAATCAAGGAGGGCTTGGCTCCCTGGAAGAAGAGTGACATCTTGGTATGAATAATACTATGAAGAGTTCTTCCATAGTCATTCTCTCATATCATTTATATAGTAGTGCATATGAACTAGAGTATAGTTGTCTTATTATAATCATGATATATGAACTAGCATATAGTTTGTGTGTTATGATCTTAACATGTTCAACTTCAAGCTTAATCATTCATAAGATTTGTATGAGTAGAAGTAGAGCTAGGGTTGAGGTGATGGTTCATCGTTCCTTTGGGTTTGCCCATATTCTTGCCTGTCAATCTGTAGGGTCAGAGTCCTGGGGGGATATGGGTAGTTTCTTTGTACACGGGCGTGGTGCTTGGGTGCACGAGAACCTTCAGATATGACGGTGCCCCACGGTTGAGGGGTAGGCGGCAGGTGGTGATAGCCATGTCCGTCCTTTGTAATCCCCCATGTTCGGGTACTGTGTAGGAGTTCATAAAGTCTCTATGACTTGCTGGCAGACCAGTGCCCGGGGATCTCCCCATCCAACTCACACTTAGTTCTAACTCTAATCATATAGCTTGTATGATCATTAACTGTTCTTTGCACAGCTATATTTGAACATGCCGACTCCACATAGGAATATTCTTTTATTTTTTATTTTCCTTTTATCCTTGAGGTTGGCTTAGATGTGTGTCCACTATCCTTAAAATACCGGTTTTTACCCTTGTCATGAACTATTGGTCCACTATGCAAGTATGTAATCTTGTTCATGCTCATGATAGACTCTTATACCTTGCACTCCTTTGGAAAAATATAAATAACGATACCCTGAATACTTCTGGTTGAAATGCTATAACTATAGATCTGTGCGCTTGCGGATATTTCTATAATAGTTAAGAACTATCGTAGTTGATGTTTCTTGGTGGCGTCACTAAGGTTAACTCAATCCTAGTCATTGTGCTAAGAAATACCAACAGGCATTTTTGGTGTCGTTATTGGTGATGGACTTAAAACCTCCACACTTGGTGATTGCGCTAAGAAATGCCAACAGACACTCCATCAACTTGCTTCATGGCTAAGGCCACTAAGGTACAATCTCATGATGATGGATGTGAAAGTGAAAGTGATAGTGATGATGATGATGATGATGATGAACCAACTAAAGATGAACTAATTGACATGCTAGAAGATGCTAAAACTCACTTTGACATCAAGAGAAGGAAATGCAAAGACTTACGTAAGGAACTAAAAGCCCTTAAGCAAGCCTTTGATAAGCTCAATGCGTCTCATGAGAGGCTAGAGGATGCCCATGAGAAGCTTGCAAAGGCACACACTAAGCTTGAGAAATCCAATTCCACTCTTGTTGAGCAAAATAAAAAAGTAATTATAAAATGTGACATAGGCTTAACTTGTGACATAATTGAAGAATCTATCTATAAGCCTATTGTTCTTGCTCCCACTAATTCTTCTTGTAGAACTTTCACTTCCACCTCATTTAGTAGTGATGGTTTCACTTGTGCTGTCTCACTAATGGTTGAGAATGAGACCCTAAAGAAGGAGGTCTATGAGCTCACTCGCGCCTTAGGTAATGCCTATGGTGGTGAGGCCCGCTTGCTAAAGTGCTTTGGTAGCCAAAGATTTTATATCAACAAAGAGGGATTGGGCTATACACCCAAGAAAGGCAAGGCGACCTTTACAACTCATAAGACTAGTTTTGTGAAGGGCAATGGTCATTTTGTAATAGATGCAAGCAAGTTGAGCATGTAGAGCAATATTGCAAGAACAAGAATAAGAACACTAATGTATCCTTAATTAAGTTTGATTCTTGTTATTTGCTTACCAAGGGTGTTAATGGGGTGCATACTAAGTTTGTTGGTACACCAATTGTGGGCTCAAAGAAGAAAGCCATTTGGGTGTCAAAGAGCTTAGTCACTAACCTTCAAGGACCCAAGCAAGTTTGGGTACCTAAAAAGAATTGATCTTTTTTGTAGGTCAATTATAAAGCCGGAAGAAGGCATTGGGTTCTTGATAGTGGGTGCACTCAACACGTGACTGGTGATGCAAGAATGTTCAACTCAATCAATACCAATGGCAATGATGATTATGATAGTATCGCATTTGGTGACAATGGTAAAGCAAGGTCAAGGGGCTTGGTAAGATTACAATATCCAATGACTTGAGCATTTCTAATGTGTTGCTAGTAGTGAGCTTGAACTTCAATTTGCTATCCATGGCTCAACTGTGTGATCTTGGATTCAAGTGCATATTTAGAGTAGATGATGTAGAGATCATAAGTGTAGATAGCTCTAATTTTATCTTCAAAGGGTTTAGATATGAGAATCTATATTTGATTGATTTCAATGCTAGTGAAACTCAATTGTCAACATGCTTGTTCACTAAGTCTAGCATGGGTTGGTTATGGCATAGAAGGCTTGGTCATATTGGAATGAAACAATTGAATAGATTGATAAAGCATGATCTAGGTAGATGCTTGAAAGATGTGGTATTTGAGAAGGATAAACTTTGTAGCTCTTGTCAAGCCGGCAAACAAGTTGAAAACACCCATCCTAAGAAAAGCATAATGAGCACTAGCAAAGCATTTGAATTGTCGCACATGGACTTGTTTGGGCCAACACAATACACTAGCATTGGTGGAAACAAATATGGCTTTATGATAGTTGATGACTACGCCAGAAACACTTGAGCATTCTTTCTAGTGGACAAGAGTGATGTGTTTGCAACATTCAAATCATTTGTCAAGGGTATACACAATAAATTTGAAACAACCATCAAGAGAGTTAGAAGTGACAATGGTAGTGAATTCAAGAACACTAGAGTTGATGAATTATGTAATGATTTTGGAATTAGACATCAATTCTCGGCCAAGTACACTGTTGACAGTCACTAACATCAATTATAAACCATAAACATAACCTGTATTTATACTTAATTCTATCACCAAACATAGGTATAGGGGTTTAAACTAATAAATTCCACGAGTTTTGGTGAATCTGTGTTTTCAACAGGGTTTATCCAGAAAACCGTCAAGGGGGGCCTATTCGTCAAAGGAAATTATAGAATTCCACAGCGTAATCGACGTGGAAAGACTCTAGAAGACTCCAGAAGGTGAATCACCGAAGTAGAGCCCGTGTCTCTAACATGTAAGGCCAGCCAGCCCCACCTAGAGGCCACCGACCTGTGGACCCCCATGTCAGCCTCCATTTGCTATGTCCGTTCTCCACCACCTCCTAGGTTGCATCTATGCCGTCCTTTAAGTCGGTTTGATCCAAGGGCTCACGTTGAATGCTTCGGCCTATATATACCAGCCCCTGCCACCCTCTCTGGAGCAATCCTAAAACCCTAATTCATATCATGAGGATCAGAACCAGCTATCAAGAGAAGATTAGTCCTCCATAGGATCTAGTCTTATAAATAATAGTGAGAGAGAGAGGGAAGAGTTTGGAGGGGGTGCTGGCCTGTCGGTGCTCTCTCTATGTCTTGTACCTTGGTAGATTCAAGTTCTATCTGAGCTTGCGTCTGAGATTTCTCTGGTAATCAACTTCTGATTCAAGTAAGCATCTTATTTATATTGTTCTTCAGGTTCATGACTCTCTTTTGAGTGCTTTATTCTCTTCCTAGGGGGAGTAGAGTATTAATCGTAAGTGTAAGCGTGGTGCTTAGACTTGGGTTGATTGTAGATGCACCTTGCATTCCGAAAGGTGGTAGATCGCGTGAGTGACATAAGTTCTATATAGCCTGTACTATATAGCTTCGTTGATCCTTTGTAGTCCACCTCCCGTCTATAGGCGCACGTAGGATGTGGTTGCGAAGGAAAGCATCCTCTGCTGGTGTCTTTTCCTAGTAATGTCCCTAGTTGAATAGTAGAAGACATAAGCTTACCCAGGTCAGAACTAGAGAATTTTAGTTATCCCCTCAATGCTCTGATTTATCCTAACCTTGTTGCTACCCTTAGTTCAGTTAGACCGTAGTTAGTCTCCCACGTTTCTCTATGGATACGATACTTGGAATAATCCTAGGTGAAAGCTACAGCGGTATTCGTGTGCTTGCGGATTTATCTGTGTGCGTTAAATATACTAATATACACTCGATAATCAAATGGCCTTGTTGAGAGAAAGAATAGAACACTTATTGGCATGGCAAGGTCTATGCTTAGTGAGTACAATGTGAGTCAATCCTTTTGGGCCGAACCAATCAACACGGCTTGCTATTGTAGCAACCGTCTCTATTGTCACCCATTGAAAGAGAAGACCCCAGATGAGCTCTTGAATGGTAGAAAGCCCAACATTGCATATTTTCGGGTTTTTTGTTGCAAATGCTACATGTTGAAGAAAGACACTAGATTGAGCAAGTTTGACAAGAAATGTGATGAAGGGTTCTTGCTTGGTTACTTAACCACTAGCAAAGCTTATAGAGCGTGGAATTTGGCAAGTGGTACACTTGAGGAAGTTAATGATGTTGAATTTGATGAAACCAAGGGTTCCCAAGATGAAAATGACAATCTTGATGATGTTAGAGGCATTCAACTTTCAAATACCATGAAGAACATGGATATTAGTGAATTGAGGCCTAGACAAGTGATAGATGAAGAAGATGATCAAGTTCAAGTGCTCTCTAACTCAAATGTGCAAGATGATACACATCAAGCAAGTACTAGTGGCTCTCATGACAATGTGCAAGATCAAGTGGATAGCTCATTATCTCAACCTAATGATCATGCAAGTGTAAGCATCAAGTTCCAATACTTCAACCAACCAATATTGCAAGAGATCATTTACTGGACACTATTATTGGTGATATCTCAAGACACTAGTACAGAAATAATTTTTAGAGGCGTCTCCCTTTTCTAACAGAAGCGGTTGTCTTGGCACGTCATCACTAACCTTCACGAGAGGCACTGTAGCTATACAACCATTCCTAGAAATCAATTTTTAGAAGCGGTTCCATTAAGAAATCCGCCTCTAAAAATATATCCATTTTGATGGGCGGTTCTGTTAAGAGAACCGCCTCTGAAAATGCTATTTTCAACAACGGTTGCTTATATCAACCGTCTCTGAAACAACGGTTCCTATGCGAACGCCTGCGCTTCCACCTCTGCCTTAACCATGGCGGCATACAAGCCGTCACGATGGGTCGCTAGGAGCTCCTGGTGGCTACCGAACTCGGCGACCCTCCCGTTGGTGACGACGGCGATGCGGTCGGCTTCGCGGATCGTGGACAGGTGGTGCGCCACCACGATGGTCGTCGCACGCCGTGACACTTTCCTCAGGGCTTCCTGCACATGCTTCTCGGATTCCAGGTCCAGCGCGCTACTGGCCTC
This sequence comes from Miscanthus lutarioriparius, assembly GCA_904845875.1. Lineage (NCBI taxonomy): Eukaryota > Viridiplantae > Streptophyta > Magnoliopsida > Poales > Poaceae > Miscanthus > Miscanthus lutarioriparius. The sequence continues at coordinate 75,041,983 of CAJGYO010000012.1, read as the reverse complement.
GTCCAGAAGCAGAATCCTCGACTGCTTCACGATTGCTCGTGCGATGGCGATCCTCTGCTTCTGCCCTCCTGACAACTGGACCCCACTCTCTCCTACCTGCTCGGGGAAAAAACAGTCAGAGCTGGTCAGGTTTTGCTCAGAATTATTTTTTGCTTGAAAAAAAAATGAAATTGCTTACCTGAGTATCATAGCCTTGTGGTAGCCCAGCAATAAACTTGTGGATGTTGGCCTCCTTGGCAGCCTCTTCAATCTCGGCCCACGAAGCCTTTGGGTTGCCGAATCCGATGTTCTCCCTGATGGATCCACTGAACAGAGCAGGCTCCTGGCCCACCATGGCACACTCCCCACGAAGCCACTTGAGGTCGACCTCCCGCACGTCGATGCCGCCGACCATCACTTTCCCATCCACCGGGTCGTAGAAGCGCTGCACCAGCCACACCACCGTGGACTTGCCGCTCCCGCTGGCGCCGACCACCGCCACCGTGCTCCCCGCCTTCACGCGCACTGAGAACTCGTTCAGCACCGTCACCTCCGGCCGCGACGGGTACGCGAACACCACTCTCTTCAGCTCCACGTCGATGGGCCTCCCGTCCTTGATTGTTCGCCTCTTGCCGCTGCCGTTCTCGTCGCTGATCGCCGGACGCCGCTTCAGTATGGATAGAATGCCGGCGATGGCCACCGGCGCGCCGGACGTGTCCGGAGCGAGGCCGGCCAGCTGGCCGACGGAGAAGGAGCTCAGCACGAGGATGAGGAAGATCTTTGACACGTCGCCGAACTTGGACAGGTCTCTCTTGATGAAGAGAGCGCCGGCCCAGAGCGTCACCGTGTAGGCGCCGTACATGGCTCCCTGGGAGAGGCCGAGGATGACGCCCATGACCTGCGACCTCCGACGGGCCTTGGACAAGGGCCCGTCCAGCGCCCGGTTGAAGGTGCCGACGATGTTGCCCTGGGCGCAGAGCGCGGCCACCGTGCGCACGTTCGACACGGCGCCGGCGGCGATGCTGCTGGCCCGCGCGTACGCGCCGTCGTCTGTCTTGGCCCCGACGTTGATGAGCAGGTTCAGGTAGCTGGCGCCGAGCGTCAGGGGCGTGCATCCCATGGCCACGAGCGTGAGCCGCCAGTCCAGCGCGAAGCATATGCCGAGCCCCACGCCGGCGGAGCCCACGGCCATGAGGAGCACGGCGTACCTGTCCCCGAACATGGACCGGAACGCGACGGCGTCCCGCGCCAGGCGCGTCACCAGGATGCCCATCGCGTTGTCTTCCTCGTCGAACCACGCGGGCTCCTGCCGCATGATGGCGCGGAACAGGCGGTCGCGGACGCGCATCGTGAGCCGGGCGCCTGCCCATCCGCACAGCCCCTGCTGCCCCGTCATGGTTAGGATGCACGCCACGCCGAGGCCGACCACGGCCATGGCCAGAGCACCCACCTGCCGCTTCATCTTGGAGGTGTCGGCGTCGAAGTACACCTCCACGGCTTGCCCCAGCAGCAGCGGGAACACCGAGAACACCGCGCCGGCGTTTATGCCCATCAGGAAGCCCAGGATCAGGAGCGTGCCTTCCGGCCTCTGCAGCTTCCAGATCTCTGACACCCTGACCTTGTTATCGCTGGTGTCGTCCTTGGCCTTTGCGCGAACATCCGCCTCTGCTTCTCGGGGGAACGTCCGGCGAGCGCCTCCGCCGTACCTTGACTTGGATACGGACGACAAAATCTCGTCGTCGTAGACGCCTGAGTCGTCGGTGAAGCTGTTGTACGCCGGCGCGCCGCCGGCAGGTAATTTGCTGGCGGGATTGGGGGCGTCGTCAGACGACGACCTGCCGCTGTCCGACGCGAGCTTGACGAGGGCAGCGTACGGGCCGCCCCAAGCAACGAGGTCGTCGTGGCGTCCGGACTCGACGACGGCCCCGCGGTCGAGCACGGCGATGGTATCGGCGTTGCGGACGGTGGCGAGGCGGTGCGCGATGACGACGACGGTACGGCCGACGGAGAGGCGCTCGATGGACTGCTGCACGACGGCCTCGGACTCGGCGTCCAGGGCGCTGGTGGGCTCGTCGAGCAGCAGGATGCGCGGCTCCCGGATGATGGCGCGCGCGAGGGCGATGCGCTGCTTCTGTCCCCCCGACAGCTGCGTCCCGCGGTCGCCGACCTGCGTGTCGTAGCCGTCCGGCAGGCCGAGGACGAAGGTGTGGGCGTTGGCCTTGACGCAGGCGGCGATGGCCTCCTGCCTCGTCGCGTTCTCCTTCCCCATCATCACGTTCTCGACGATGGAGGTGGCGAACAGGACGGGCTCCTGCCCGACCAGCCCCATCTGCGAGCGGAGCCACCGCAGATTTAGCGACGACAGGTCCTGGCCGTCGAGCGTGATGGTCCCCCGCGTCGGGTCGTAGAACCTCTCGAGGAGCGCGAACACGGTGGACTTGCCCCCGCCGCTGACGCCCACGAGCGCCAGCATCTTGGCTGCCGGGATTGTCAGGTTCAGGTTGTACAGGATCACGGCCTCCGGCCGCGACGGGTACGCGAACTCCACGTCCTTGAACTCGATCCGCCCCCTCACCGAGGACAGCGACCGGCCGCCGCCGCCGTTGGCGTCGATGTCGGGCACCCGGTCGACGATCTCGAACACCCGCCCCGCCGCCACCCGGCCCTGCGCGAACTGCGCGAAGTAGGACAGCGACAGCGCCAGGCCTCTCCCCCCGACCATGACGCCGAAGAAGCAGGCGATCGCGTCGCCGCCCTTGATGTCGCCGTTGGCGACCAGGCGCGAGCCGAGCCACAGAGCCAGCGCCCACTGGGAGTAGGTCACCAGGTAGATGACCCCCATGCCGGCGCCCTTGGCGAACCCCAGCTTGATGCCGATGGGAGCCGCCCTGTTGAGCCACTCGGCGTACCTGTCGGCCAGCCGGTCCTCCATGACGAAGGAGAGGACCGTCCGGATCGAGCTGATCGCCTGCTGTGCCACGCTGCCGGCGCGTTTGTACGACGCCACGTCCTTGGCGGTGAGGCCGCCGTAGATGGCCTTGTAGGCGAGGCCGCACGACATCATCACCGGCGTCGCAGCGAGGACGGCGAGAGCAATCTTCCATGATTTGATGAAGCCCACCACGTAGCCGAAGATGAAGGTGAAGACATGGTGCACAAATCCTGCCATCTTTCAGACAGATTGAACAGTGTTAAGATAGCATTCTGTCCTGTACAGTAACTATGTATGTTCAGTGCCAAGCATGCACTACAGTAGCTTGCTCTGTTACCTTGTCTCCCATGACATCCTGGATTTGGGCGACATCACTGGAGATGCTCTGCATCACCTCGCCGGTGCTCACCTCCGTGTCGAAGAAGCCGATCTCTTGCCTCAGCACCGCCTTGAGGTACTCCCGTCGCATACGCAGCGCGGACCTCTCGCCGATCATCCTCCAGCACATGATCTCTGCACGCTCACAGGGTGGATCATCACATCAGGGGAGGAATGCTCCAAGGTTTGCCCAGAATTGAACATGCGTGCAGACATTATTCATGCTTACCAAGATATGCTCCTACGACAACAGCGGCAGCAAGGAACAACATGTAAAAGCTGATCTGCATTATATCCAACAAGGTAGTAGTGTAAATAGAAAATTTGCTAAATCAGAATCCTAATTTCAGGCTTATGGCAGCTAGCATCATCAATCAGCATCTAACTTAATTACCTGCTTGACGTCCTTCATCATCTGCGACTTGTCGCTGTTGACAACCTTGTTGATGAAATTCCCGAAGAGATACGAGTACCAGGGCAGAGATCCACCGTTGATCATGGCGCCGACGCACCCAAGAACGAGCAGGAGGATGTCCAGCGGCGCCGAGTACTTGAACAGCCCGGCGATGCTGACAGGCTTCCCGATCCTCACCTCGATCTCGTCGTCGTCGTACAAGTCGAAGTCGTAGTCGTCCTCGTCCCCGTCCCCGCCGTCGCCGTCGTAGTACTGGCTCCGTCTGTAGGACGTGACGCTGACGTCGTAGCCAAAGCTCGGCGCGTCCCGGTCCCGCCGCGCCGGAACGTAGAGCTTGTCGTGGTTGTCGCGCGAGAAGGAGACTTCACGGGACATGTAGGTGTCGCTGTACTTCACCATCGCCTTGTCCCGGGAGGCGCCTCGGCCGCCGGCGCCGGTGGCGGTGCTGACGATGTCGTCGTTGCTGGCGAAAGAGGTGTTGGGCGCGCCGACGATGGCGCGGCTGGCGTCGGTCACGACGCTCTGCAGCTCCAGCCGCTTGTTGCCGCCGGCAGCCACCACGGACCGGGACCGGGACTGCTGCGCCGCGGACGAGCGGTCGCGGTACATCATCCGGCTGGAGCGTTTGGACAGGTAGTAGTCCCTGGCCGTGCGGCGGAACAGCGCCGGCCCGCGGCGCGACGCGGCGTCCGACCCGGCGGGGGCCCATGGCCCGACCGCGGCGCCGAGGCCGTGCGGCTGCGCCCACGACGTGTCCGGCTGCCAGGACACGGAGCTCTGCCACGACGTGTCCTCGAGGCCGCCGCACCGGCGCCGCCGCAGTATGCCCCGAGGCGTAGTGGTGGCGAAGGAGGTGGCGGAGTTGTCCGCGGTGGAGAAGGGACTGCGCGCTCCTGCTGCTTGCCGCTGCCGGCGCGGCTGGTGCGTGCCGGAGCGGGAGAAGGAGAAGTCATCCATGCAGGCGCCAGCACAATGCAAGAACCATGTGGTGTATTCCCAGACCAAAGAGCGCGCCAAGCGGTGGCGATGGGTTTGATAAAAATGGGCAGCCCTTGGGTGCAGCTCCTGACGATGATGCCAAATGGTTTGGAGTTTTGGACGGGGACGGAGATTCCGGCCTGCTGGACGGCCGCCTTAGGATTCAACGAAGCTCAGCGATGTGAATTGGCAGTTGCCACCGTTTACATAAGAACCGTCAACCTCAATTTTATTTGGAACACGTCACCTCTGAAGAGACAGACATGATAATAACTCAGACAAATGGACATTGTTGCTGTATAGGGCCAAATGGCCGGGGGGCACGGGAGGGCCGGATCTAGAATGCGTAGCCATTGGCGTCATCTCCGTTTTATCACAATAATAATCTTTAAAAAGGCTAACAAGCATATTGCCAAAACTTGGTTGGTGTTTTGTAATGAACCACGATACATTCGCAAAACACTTATACACACATGCACACTCACCTCTACGAATGTACACACGCCATCTAATGGGCAACTTCGAAGAACTTGGCCAGAAAATCTTGATATCGACGAAATTACCATGTTACCATTAAAAGACAATGGCCCCGTTCGGCTTGCTGAAACTTGGTTGAATTGGCTGAAAAACACTATTTTGGCTGAATTGTTGCGAGAGAAAAACACGGTTCCGGCTGAAAAAACAAACTGAATAGTGCAGATTATAAGGTAAGCCGAACGAGGCCAATGTCGTTAAATTCTGGATTTATACCCTACTCCTCCTAGAAGTATCTTCAAAAGTCTGCGACTGAGTTAGGTGCCTCGTTATTAATGAGCATATCGCCTATCACTGAAAGAACATTTCAAACAACAATGTCATTAATATATGAAAATGTGACCAAGTGCGTTAAGTTGAAGGCTTCAACCCAGGTAAGTAAGTTCTACCACAAGCAAACCAACCAGCCGACTTACACTCAGCTCGTAGACTTCAATGGTGTGATTGGATCATAAAAAACAGACCTGGATCCAACTAGGGAGCCGTGGCACGTTAAAAAGCGCAGCACAAGCAAGGTTTGACCACTGCAACCATACCTAGACCAACACAGAACAATACACAGGGGGCGTGTCTAGCCGCAACCTCATCATGCAGTGCTAGCATGCCTTCATGTGCATGACTCGATTAATGGCTAACCTAATCTCGGTCCTCCAACCTCCAAGGCCCAAATACAAAATAGAGGACACCACATCTAAGCTAAACTCCCTTCCCCAGCTCCTTGTTGCCACCTATGCTCCCTCTACCTCCAAGGCCCAAATACAAAATAGAGGATACCACATCTAAGCTAAAGTCCTTTCCCTAGCTCCATGTCGCCGCCTATGCTCCCTCTATAGCTTCCCTCTCTTACAGCACTCGTTCTCCACTTGCCCTAGACTCCCCCTTCTATTTGCCGCTCACCTTGCACTTGGAGCTCACTCCACTCTCCTCCCCGGTCATGTCATGTATCAAACTCACGGCCACCTCGATGAGGTGCTCACGTAACGCTCGTTCCCTCTCCCTCCTGTCTTGTTTTCTTCCTTGGAGTTACACCACCACAACCACAGATTGGAGTTGCTGCATCGAGCTGGAGGTGATCACAGCCAAGATGCCCTCCGCCTTCCACCTTTACCCCTTATGTCATAATTATTAGCTTTGGCAATGAAGATCAATGAATTGTGAACAGGGTATCAGGTGGGTATCACACGGGACACAGACTTTATACTGGTTCAGGGGGGGACCCTATGTCTAGTGGAGAATAGCTCTCTTATGTTGTATTCTCGGTGTCTAAGGGGCCTTGATGGCTATGTGAGCCTAGTTGCCTAGATTGTATTAAGATATAATGAGGTATGAGAAAATACTGATCAGGGCTCTCCACCCCTCCTTACATAGTTCGGGGGGGGGGGGTGTTGAAGTTGTAGATAGAATCCCGATCAATTTACATAAAGGTTTCCTAGTGCAAGCGGGCTCGAGCCTAGTTGGCTAGCTCGTGTTAGAGTTGAGCTAGCAACCACGGTTCGAATCCCCGTGTGCACAGCATTAAGCCATCTGATATGGCCGGAGTTTCGACCCTATTAGCTTTTTTTCATAAAGGTTTCCTAGTTCAATACAAAGAAGTCTACTAGATAGAGTTGGTTTCCATGTACATCTTATTATGCCTTGTCTTCCAAGTTAGATGAGATACCTCCCTCTGGTTTGTGCTTGTGCAATGAGTCGATATACCCCGTCCTACTTGGTTTGTTTCCCATGCGACAAGGTATCTTGGATTCATATCACTGACACGTTGCAAACTCTACTTGCAAAGGATGCGTTGAGGTGGGCTAACTGGGCTAGTATGACCCATCAGGCCCACCAACCTTACTAATTCAGCAAGCACGGTCAACCTTACCGAGTGTTGGGCTTGTGCCTCAGGTTAAGCCTGTCAAGCAGCGTAGCCTATTAGGCTATCAGTGTTCATTTCCAAAAAAAAAAATGTTGAAGGGTTGACCGCGCCGTGCTGTGTCCTCCATTTGGCTTATCTATAGTTGCAGCCATCAACCTGGACCGTTTCTGTTCTTGTGCCATGTACATAGTCAGCATTGAACCTGTGGAACCAGGATGAAGTGAATTTGCTGTGGCAACCCTGTTCGCTTAGGCTGAAATTTGGCTTATGCTAATGTTTATACTAAAATGTTGTGAGAGAAAAATATTGTTCCATAGTTGAAAAGTAGCTCAAGCGAACAGGGTCGACAGCAGCCAACGCAATGAGGTACTCCATCCGTTCAGAAAAGAATGCAATTCTAGTACAGTGTCATGTTTTATAATCTTAAGTTTCACTAATTATAAATAAAAAATATTAATATTTATGATATCAAATAAATACCATTAAATTAATTATGAAATGTATTTTTGTAATAAATTAATTTGGAGTCATTAATGCGAATAGTATTAACTAAAAACTGGTGCCATGTTCGTTTGGCTGATAAGTTATGGCTGAAAGTACTGTTGGTTGACTTATTGTGAGAGAAAAATATTATTCGTTGACTGAAAAAGTACGACTTATAAGTCAAGCAAATAGAATGTTGGTTAAATATAGACTACTTTTGCCAGCATGTAACACGTGATTGTATTCTTTTCTAGACAGACAGAGTAATTTTTTTTATACGGTTGGCGCTAGGAAGTTTAACAACTTCCAGCCAAGAAATGTATCTTGTTCTATGGCGGCCTGTCTGCAGCGGGACTTGCTGGCCTAGGTGATGATGCGAGCCTGTGACCAATGACCATCTAGGCACTCGCCAAAGCCAGGCCAACAGAAAACATGCAAGAGAGCCGCTCTCGATGCCGTACGCGATTCAAAATTTTAACAGAACTGCATTGATTTTCAAAGTAGGCCGGAGCAAGATTATTTGCTCCGTATATATACTCTAGAAAAATGGCATTTTTTTCCTTTCCGAAAGAAGCTGTGCCTTCTATTTTATGTGAAAATGGAGTAGGTATTTTTTTAAGAATTACACACTATAACGCAGACGCTCACAACATGCACGCACACTCACTCTTATGAACACACGTACGTAAACCTTATTCCTATGAGCATCTCTGAAGGACTGAGCCGGTAGATCACGAGATCCACGAAGTCACCACTGACGTCTTACTGTCAACGGGACGTCGTCTACCACTAAAAGCATAACATTGTTAAATCTTAGAATAAATCTAGAAAAATACGAGCACCCGTGCCAAGTCGAAGATTTGAATTCGGATGGGTAGGTTCAGCACAAGGAACCTGTACTTTTTGTTTCCTGTGAAAGTGGTTCTCGCAATTTATTGTTCCTGCTAACAGAGGATTAACGGTGAATTGTTCGGAGAATGCTGTGCCGGCCAACTGTTGCGCCACAATGGTGGTACTGTCTTTTTTGTAGTTAGATTCTTCCAAATGGCACGAGATACGTACAGTACAGCATGGTAGGTACAGGTAGTGAGATATGTCTTGTTTTATAGAATGCAGGCGTATGGGTTTTGTTCTTATTTAAGGTTCAGTGCTGGCGTCGGAACTCAGTCAAGTCATTGAAATCGTCACCATCTAATGCACTTTTTTTTATCGATAAATCATGACTGAAAGTATTATTGACTGATTTACTGTGAGAGAAAAATACTATTCATTGACTGAAAAAGTATAGTTTATAAGCCAAACGAACAGGGCGTAAATATTTGGCATCGTGCAAGAATTGTTTATTATATTGCTCATGAGTGTAGCAAACTACGCGGAAACTAAAAAAACAAACAATCCCGCCAACATTTCGAGTTGGTGACTGATATAGGCAAGGAGCCGCGGTCCTGGCCTCATACATCAAATAGTTTTGTAGCAGGGTTAGTTTGGCAGAGCTCTCAAAACAACTTCTATGCTAAATCCAGGAAAAACTCTATCAAACAATATTTTACTAAGAAGTGATTCTTTATTAATTCTCTGAAATGATTCTTTGAAATAAACTAGGAAACTAGGAGCTGAAAAAGGTAGCTTCACTAGTTCACTTCACGGCAAATCACTTTATGCATCGAGTTTATTCAAGAGAATTATAGGGAATGAATTTCAGTCAGAGAATCACTTCTCAAATAGGTTTCTACAGAGAATTTGAAGCATGAAGAGCTCTATCAAACTGGCCCGTAGTTCATCGATAAAATTCATGTTTCTGTAAGTATGGAAAGAATCTAACTAATAGAGTATCTTAATCATTGATCATACAAATACTAATTTCAAGAGAACATTAATATTTAAGTCTAAAAGTAACAATTTTCTACAACTAAAAAGACCAAAAATTCATCGTCAAACCTCCCTATGCTAACTAGTCACGGCAAAACACCGTCGAGCAGGATTCATGCGGTTAGCTCATGATCCTCCACAGTCCACACCCTAACGCCAACACCGGCATCATTGCTAGCTGCCATTGCCCCTCCCCCTTTATTGAGAAGTCTGTAGTAGGGGTGGAAACTCCTGTAGATGTAAAAAAAGCTTAAATATGAAACTTCATATAGCACCTAGGATCCGCGCAAGGAGATTGCTTCACCTACTGTTTGATTACTGTTCACTAATTGGACGCCGCCACGTGCCTCGTGCGTGTCTGAGCCTGGCTTTGGAGGCCAGCGGAGGCCTCTGCGACTGTACTCCAATCAGAGCTGCACAAATCAGTCGCTGTCTGTTCCCCACCCCTCCGTCCTCGGCTCTTCATTCTCTCCGTCCTCAACTTCTCGTGCTCTCCGTCGTCGCCCCTTCCTCTTCCTCCTCGACGCCTCCCCTTTCTGTCGTCGCCCCCTCCCTCGCTTCCCCCGATCCCATCCCACGCTGCCCTTTCTCAGATCGTCATCGCTCGTGCGTGCTCAGGTGACAACGACGGATGTGCTCACCATGCGCGCATCCACATCAGGTCCACCAACGCCGGCGTCGAGTCTACCGCCATCGACGCTAGATCCACCGTCGCGGTGCCATCAGTAGGCAGGTTAGGCCATGTGGTGTCGTCCATGCTGCCTCGCTTTTTCGTCAAAGCAACACTGATGATGGCGAGATAAAGCTTTCTCCAACTGAATGACGAGGTGGCCAAGGTGATAGGTATGTGATGGCCCTAATCTCCATCCCCCTCTCTCAATTGTAGTTTTGTTTTAATCTCCACTTTCTCTTTATTTTCTACTCTCAGGTCCCCGCAGTGGAAGTCCCATGCGGCACAAATGAATTACGGCACTCAGCACAACGGCTACGCCGTGATGGCCTCCAGCTACTGGAATTTGTGGCGTTCAAGCCGGTTGAGAAACATCTTGTGCAATGCTGGTTCGTGGCGTTCCCAATCCTGGAGAGCAGCAGCATGTGCAACCCTGAAGCGGCCAGACTCAATATGTTACTCTGCTTTTTGCATTCTGCGTATTCGATGATATGTCTCTGTTGTGACGCTTCACTTTGTCAATTTGTCTGTACTTGGTTTTTTGTTTGCTTTGTAGTGAATTAGGATACCATTTTGGTGAAAGTGGTAATGCTTCACTTTGTAGGGATTCAAATAAGCTGAGCTGACTACATAGTAATATGTGAACCAATATGCTTGGCTCTTTTTCTATTACAGTGCTGATCGTAAATCTCTTCACTGATGCATCTGTTATTCTCATATCTTTTTTCTTTGCTTCAGAACCATGGGACCTAGAGGACCTTAATTTGTCAGTTTCCTGACGCAGCAAGTATACAAGATGAATTATTTTTCATGGTAAGTTACTACCTGTGATCATGTGCACTCGGTTCCTGTTGTGTGGTTTCTAGATGACCTAATAGAGTAGTTACCTTGGAAATTTTGATCATTCCCTACAGTTTGCTTTTTTAGCTAAAAAAAACTTAGCTTTCCATAAATCAGTTTAGAACAATTGGTTTGTATGTTGAATTTTTCAGTTGTCCCTTAATTTGTTTCATTTAGAAAATTATGTATGCATGCTGGTGCTAATGGATCAGGATTATACATTTGACTAGATATGTACTTTGCAGATGTTTCGACTTGCAACTCATCCCTCTGTGGTGTGCTACGCAGATAAACTCATCATGGTGTGTGGATCCTATAAACATGATATGTGAATTCTGTTTGTTCTCCAATTACCGCCTCAATGGTAGGAATGAACTTTGCCGCCTCCTTATTTCATCTATTCTAGCACATCTTTTTGTAGCTATAAAAAAAGAAACTTGCTTTTTTACAGACCAGTTGGTTTGAGTAGACGAAAAGGAGAGGTTATTCCAATTGTATCCTTTTTTAATGTTAGTTGAGGATATACTCTTAAGGTGAGATTATAATAGTCAAGGCAAGCAGCGTGCCTTTTGTATTGATTAAAATTTATATGTTCACTTATCTGAGCGGATTCCTTTATAATTCTAAGTCTGAATTGTTAGTTGTTTTCCCCTTCTATTCAAAATAGGATCATATTAAAAAAGATGCCTCTATGCCTAGCTCAAAAAAATTTCATGTAGTCAAGTCCTACTTGAAAAGGTCAATCTTAGCAAAGTATATAGTGCCATATTTTGCTGGCATGGTTCGGGTTGTTTAATTTATCCTTTTCATTTATGGAACAATTTCTACTTTTGGAACACTCAGTAAGTGTAATAAATCAAACTAAGTTTTGTTGGAGTTTCAATTCGTAAGACCTAAAGAGGCTTCCCATGTTTGTCTCATCTACTCTGGCATCTATCTATGCATAATGCTCTGATAGGTGTTACATTGTTATGTTTCTACTTACTATAATGTGATATGATGACACCCGATATGCGCAGGTTCTCAACTTCAGCTAAAGTGTTTGGTTCATCTTGGTACAGAGAAACTGTTCAGTTTGGTGTCATGATATTATGGGAATTAGCAACTAGGAGGTAGAGAAGTTACAAAATTTAGTATTTATGATGATCAATCTTTGTTTTATTGGAAAACAATGTGTCATCCTTGGCCATATCAGTTGCCTGTCCTTCTGTACATGGTCATTATGCGATTCTTCATCTTAATAATTTAGACGCCATGTTCAATTTATTTATCTATAGTATATAAATTTGTAGTGGGAGTTCTGTTTACTGCATGAGTCATATCAGTAATTGGTTTTATTGCCGTCATTTTTACTACTTATGACGTCAGATTCTGAGTAAAATTTATGTGAAAAATCATATATAGCAGCCTAAAACCAATAAACGCACATTGCTACAGCGAGACGCCTAGAACGATGTACCGGTGATGCAGTCGTCGCCCCATAGCAATGCACCACCTATCTACACATATCAACACGTATGGTCTAAATCGATATATTAAACCAACATAATTACCATGGCCGTGTATAGCAGGTGCGCGCGCAGCGAAGCGCGCGTATCGTGCTAGTAAACACAAAGAGTCATATATTTCAAAGTTCAGGAGGAAGATTCAAGAAACAAAGAAAGAGTGAAAAAAGATAAAAGCATGTCCTGCAGGTTACAGCAAATAAATTATGAATCCATCAATCAAAGATGTTATTCTAGCTTTTCCCATAGCTTCCACATGCATACTTCATTTTAAGCCAGGATCAAAACGGTACGGATATTTTTGACCGTATTTGAGACCGAATCCGTTTAGAGGAGTTCAAATCTGTCCGTATCCGAGTCCGAATATTCAACATCCAATACCGTATCCGTATCCAAATGCTCAAATCGTATATTTATGATGTTGATATCCTATCATATCTTATCCGACATAGTTGATATTATCTGTATTTGAATCTAAATCCAAGTAGAAATATGAAAACAAATGTAATATTGGTGATATCTGTTCATATCCGATCCATTTACATCCCTAATTTTAAGAAAAAAGCTCTGGTCCGCTGGAGGGAAAGTTGGCTATTCTTGAAGATCAGATCATTCCTAGCCATCTAGATTTCCCGACACAAGAGGATGGAAGAAATCAGCGGTGGATCCAGCAAAAATTTTAGGGGGGGGCTGATCCTTCACATGCCTCCGACTGCTGCTCGATCTTAAGTCTCAGCCCCACCTACACCATAGAACTTTGTCTAAAAATTCATGGGGCTCCATGCGCCCAGAGATCGGTAGGGGGGGCTCGAGCACCCCCCGCCCCCACCGTTGAATCCACCCCTAGAAGAAATCATGAAGAACTCGGGATGCAATCGATCTACGAGGAATCTTACAATCTCAAGGAAAGAGGAATTTGGTGGTTGTCGACACAGAATTTCGTCCCGTACCGAGGACACACGCAGCAAGCCAGAAGGGTCTGCTCGATGGAGCAGATCCGCCTAGCTTCAGCGCAAGGGTGGTCGATCCTGCGCAATCCTCCCGAGACGTGCTAGTCAATTTGACCCTGCAATTGACAAGGAGAGAAAGCTTATCAGTAATTAAGGGCGGAACGTGCTGGTGCTGCCAGACAGTCCCGAATGTGCGGCTCTGAGAGCCGATATGAGAGAAGATCGACTAAATAGTCGATTCCAGCATATTCATAAGAATAAATCGGTTAAAGCTCATGGGGTTGTGTAAGAAGAATCGGTTATCATCCAAGATAGGTATAATTTGAGCAATAATTTAATCAATGGCAATAAGATATCAATGATGATTGGTTTAAACTGAGCCAATGATTACAAGTAACCGAACCCCTTTTTATATAAAGAAACAATTCAACACCACTTAACCATTTAATAAAGATAAATCTAATGAACATGTTATATCTCATCTATCGCCATGACCAGTGGGGCATGAGGCAGAATCATGCAGGCCATAGAAACAACAATAGACTCGACGACCCTAACTCATTACTAATATAAGTGGGGCATGAGGTAGAATCATGCAGACCGTAATACAATAATAAGATCATGGGGCTAACATATCTTTTAACTTATCTCTACTTCAATGGTCTCGTAATGTGAACTGTTCGTGAAAGCGCTCGATATCGGCTAAACAGCCGATTTAGGCATAGCGCACAGTTAAGGTCATGCCTTCTCAGAAATGGATCTATCAACTAACGATCCCCACTCTACGGTGCTAACAGTGGGGTGAGAGGCAGAATCCCACAGGCCGTGATAGCGGGCCATGGAACGGTTCTCGCTAACCGATAGATCTACTCAAGATCGAACATGCCTTAACCGCACGCTATGTGCGATTAAGATTGATATAAAATAGCCGATAAAAACATAACTCATCGTTTAAGATGTAGATTAGATCAATTTTAGATTGACAAACGATGGGTTAAATAAGATATAAGGCCGATCCAGATCAATCTCAATCGGGCAGAGTGATATTGTTGTAATTAGATAAACAATGAAAGCAATAAGCAATATCGGTAACTTAATGAATCTACCAGAGACTGTCATTCAAAGGTAGAGCCGATAACTTGACCTTGATCTAGTTCAAGCAGTGTGATGTGAGGCAGAATCACATAGGCCATACTTGAACTAGGCAAGAGTCGATAACTAGCCTATACTAGAGTCGCAGTGGAGGTCGACCGGATCGATGCAACCATACGAACAGAGGTATAAACCATGACGGTACTTACAGACAAGCAGTGGAGGTCGACCGGATCGATGCAGCCGTACTTGCTGAAGAACTCGCCGAGATCTACTCTACTCCTACTCCTAAGGGGTGGCTAGAGCCGAAAAAGTAAATTGACATGTATTTGATTGATTGTGTCTTTTACAATAGCCGAGGTTTGATATTTATACCCAAAGTCTAGACATGAATCTTACTCGAGCACGATCTGTCACAATCTTTGGCATAAAAAACGAAAACATTCCTAATTTAAGATAACTTGGACTCTAATCTTTCCCTTTTGTAGAGTCCAGCATGCCTCATCCCAACACCGATCATAGCTTCTGTCGTTATCTACTGGCGCTATCTGAAGAAAGCTGATTCTAGTGCTGTATCCGAATTAGTTGTTTTCGATCTACACGCAATTGATTCCTTGCTAACACGATCTAGGGAGCTTCTGGGTCCCTGTGACTTTCCTTCCAAATTTTGGTGTAAACACATGCCCCCCAATTTTGGGATAAAAGTAATTTTATCCCAAAATTATCCTGTCTGCATCCCTGATTGGTCCACAGTCATGGGTAGAGAACCTTGATCTAGGGTCCACTGTCCGTCACCGCTTGCGTCCATTCACGAGCCTATGCCTCAAAACTTTTGCAAGAGCACCACTGTTTCATGGGTATTTGGATTCATCTTCCTGGGCCGGCTATAAAATGCTTATCCGACCCTGGCGAGAGCAACTCACTTCTTCAGCCATGTTTCTCTTCCATCCGTCTTTCTGAGTGCTCTCAACTCCGCTGGACCCTCCATGGTCTATCCTTTCGTTATGATGATCTTGAGCGGTTAGAAGAATTCTTGTGTATGGGGTGATTGTGTCACTTATTCTAGCGCTTCGTTGAGCAAGAAGACCAGCCATCGTGGTTAGAAGAATTCTTGTGATATCACCTGAGTCTTCTCTCCATACTCACAAAGCTGTTTTAGCGTTTTGTGAAGGCTAGAATATGTGGGCACCTTCCCATGTTTGTTCCATCGAATGCCTGTTGGGAAAGTCACAAGCTTCTTTCTAGCGGTCTCCCAGTCACCGAGGAATTAGCTGGGTATCTGTTAAGCAGGTTGCTTTTCCCTTTCTCTTGCACAATCTTATCAATGGGCCGATGTGACTTGGTTTACAATGACCCTAGGCCTTATGCGGATCTGGACTCCCTTCAATCCAAAGAAGCCTTGGTGGGTAGGTTTCTAGTCAATGTAGTTTCTTTGTATCTATCTCACAATGCTTCATAATTTTGGGAAACGATAAGTTCAAATTTGCTATCCTTCCGTTATCCATCCCCTGAATTCCTGGAGTGCCAATCCGTTTCCGTTTCTGATTTTAATTTCGTATCTCCTGGCGAAATCTATTTTCTTGCCTTCCTAGGCTATATAAACGGGCCTTGGCAGTGGATCCAAGTATAACTCACTTTGCCTCAAACCTTCTGCATCCTTAGCATAGTTCCTGTTTTTTCCGTAGGTTAGAGATCATGGAGAACAGCAGGAGGTCTCCTGAGAAGGTCTTCATCGGATCTACATCATCGCGTCAGTGCCTTCGTCGTCAGGAGGGTGTATCCCATGATGCCTCTGCTGCCTTGGGGAACAGGGCCGACTCCATTCAGCCTTTAGGGCCTTCCTCATCGATGGCTTGCCGCTAGCACCCTTGCCATCAGATGAGGCGGATTGATGATGACGATCTACTTGCCTCCATTGATCGACATGGCCAGAGTCTCGCTGAGTGTCTATCCCTCACAGAATCGGCCCTGGCCATGGTTCGATGTCGGTCACCTCCTGCGGTTGATTCGGTGGAGGATAGGTTGGCCAAGGCTGAGGCCAGAATTGCGGGTGAGATACCTGTCGTAACCTCTACTTCTTTTCAATTTTGTCTCCAAGACTCTAATCACCTCCCCTTTGAATCTTTTAGATCTATCTGCCCAATTGGAGAGCCTTCGATCAGCTGCAGATCATGCGGCAGGATTTGTTAATGCTAGGGGCGCCGTTCCGGTGGTTCGTTTGCATGACATCCCGAATCATGTCAGGGAGGTTGCCCTCCATGGCGTTCGTCATGGCGCTGCCACGGCGTTGGCTGCCGCCCAAGCCCGTTTGGGTCAAAATCTTCAGCTTCTTCTCCATGGTTTTCTATATGCAGCATACCCTAGGGAGCAGGAACGCTTGGTTGAGGATTTCATGAGTGTCGCCAATTCTGTAGCTTTTAATACCTTGGCCGATGATATAGTAGGCAAGGTTTTCCTCGGCTCATAGTTTGTAATAGGTGACATTTAGTAGATATTTTTCCTGTCTTGGCACTATGCGTATTGCTTTGTTTATGCTTGCTTTGCCTCCATGGATGATACGCATAGTACCGGCTTTTACCCTTCTGGGTCTACTTTCGTACCAGCAGCGATACCTTTTTGGTATCGGCTATTAGAGCTGTTAGTTGAACGAATTGGTCATTGAGTATTAATCCAAACGTTAGGGTAATATTCCTTCAAATATTTCCCATTGATCTGCTGAATCCTTCTTCTCCTCCCAGCATCTCCAAAATGTACTAAGCGCGCAATGCCTGAGCTGATAAGGTTTACCCTGATTAGGCGACCATACTGGCTGTCTCGCCTCTTGGTCGTCACAAGTGTGTCTTTGAGAGCACTTCTAGATCAGCTAGAGAAGTCAACAGCCTGTGGGAGCTGATGTCGTTTGATTGGAAATGTCGAGAGCGACCCATGGTGTCCTAAACTTGAAATCTGAATGTCGTCGTGGATCTTGTGAAGAACCGATCATGTTCTCCATTGTTTACTCATGCTTCCCTCTTTGGCTAAAGAGCCGATTTGATACAGCCGATCCAGACTTCTGATCTTAATTTAGTTAAGTCTGAAAACATGGCTTTCATTAAGAGAGCCCTTCGATCTTCTATCCTCAGTCATCTGGTGTCGTATTCTCTTCGACATTGGTGAAGTGGCGCTTCGCCTCCTATTAATTGTGGTTGCCTTTTGCGCGTCCCGAGGCGTCTGCCTCTTCGCCTCATGTCTTCAAATACCAACTGAGGGGCTTCGCCCTCAAACGCATCTCTATTTGCAACTATTCCTTCGCTTTCTTCCGCCTGCCAAAACCCTGTAGCAGTTCTCTTCCTTTCTCCCATAGATCCAATCATTTGTCATGGCCGACGAGGATAACCGTGGTAAACATGCTGCAGAGGAGATCCCGGTAGAAGATTTGTCGAGGAACCAGTGTCTCCGACGCATGAAGTGAGATTGGCAATCCCTGTCCATGATGATGACCCGTTCTGATGTGCCTATAGGTTCATTACAAATGACAGTTTTCATCCTTTTCCCCAGGATCGGCAAATCTACTGATGCTGCGTCTTCTGGGCCGGTCTCATCATCAGGTTCCTCCAACTCATATGACGGCAATGATGCCCGGAGTTTCTTCCAAGAATGGAGAGCGGCAGAAGACCGCTATTCTAAAGAGATTCGGAATAACGGCCAGTTCGAGATCCGTCTAGGGGTCTTCCAAGTGGCCCTCAATGCGGCTGAAGAGGAGGCCAGCGCCGTTCGGGCGCGACTAGCTGAGTCTGATGCCGTGGTAGCAGGTAAGACGAGGTCCTTGAATGTTTCTATTCTGGTTCCCATTACCTTTGTCTTGATATTCTTCTACAATCGCTAGCCCAAATGGTGCAATTGGAGTCTCTTCAATTGGCGGCGAACGCAGCCACGGACGCCATCAATGCTAGGGGTTCCCTCATTAACGCTCGTCTTCAAGACGTCCTGGTCCACGTTCGGGAGATCACCCTCCATGGTGTTCGTCATGGTGCGGCGGTGGCGCTAACCACGGCGCAAGTCCAAATGGGGTACGAGCTTCATGCCATGGAAACAGGTTTCCCAGTGGGTGACGGCCCTGAGGAGCACGAGGACCTACTTGAAGAATTCACTATTGCAGCAGAGGCCGTAGTGGACATCACATCCGCTCTGGATGTGGTGAACAAGATCTTTGATTAGTCTGTACTTAGGGTAATCTGATGGACAAAGACTCCTGTTCTTCCATGAATGTGCCTTAGTGCAATGCTCTTGTTTATGACTGTGAATGTTTCTTGCTCTTTTGTTTTTTGCTCTATAGGCGATACATATCGTATTAGCTATTACTGTCTTTGAAGATGTTTACCTTTTGAACCAGAGGCGATACCCTCCTGGTATCGGCTATTAGAGCCGAGAATGAATCGGCTACCAAGCATTGATCAGATGCTAGGATAGCGTCCCGCAGAACTTTCGATATAAAAGGTCAAACGAGTAATCAACCCAGGTCAAGCGTCCTATTAAGTGAAACAGAACTTCTCTTAAGAAATCCATTAACTTTGAATCGCATTTACACTTTAACTCAGCCTTCACATACGTTGGCCTAAACCCATCTCCAAGACTTAACACTTATTTTTCCTTCGATCCAATGGCCGACGTAACAACTGTGACTTTTCTACTAAAACAAACTCTCGAAGCCGATCGCTTGCATCGGCTGTTGGCTTTCATTGCTGATTTTAATGAAGCCTCCTTCCCATGTCTTGCCAGAGAAACATTCAAAATCTCCCAGTTCCCAAAAGACTGGATCGGCTGTTGCAATGCTCATAGATTCATCAGCGCGAACCAATTCGACATCATTTCCATGCCATTGAATCAAACACTGATGCATGGTTGATGGTATGCAGCAATTTGTGTGGATCCAATCACGACCAAGGAGTAAACTATACGACCCCTTTCCATCAATGACGAAAAATGTAGTGGGCAGAGTCTTGCTTCCAATTGTTAGTTCGACGTTTATTGCCCCCCAGGTCTTAGACGTGTTACCTCCGAAGTCTCTGAGCATCATGTCGGTTTCCAATAGATCTTCTGGTCCTTTGCCAAGCTTACGAAAAGTAGTATAAGGCATAAGATTGACGGAAGCACCCTCGTCTACTAACATCTTGCTCATCGGCTTTCCATCAATAAGACCTTTCATATATAACGCTTTCAAGTGCCGATGCTTGACTGACCTGTCAAATATTGCTTGCTGCACGACCGTCAACTTGGCAACTATCTCTTCATACTCCGATTCATCGAAATCTGAATAAACTTCTTAATTCGCCGGAGCTCTAAACTCTGATGGCAACAGAAAAGCCATTTGAATATTAGCTGATGGTTGCTTTCTATCGGCTATTTGCTTGGTACGCCACATTTGAGTTTTACCGGATGCCTGAGCCTGTTCCATCTCTTTATTCCTTAGGCACTGCACCCTTCTCTTCTGGCTTCTTGTCAATCCTCTGAGGTACCATTGGCCTTCCTACCTGACATGCTCCCTTTGGTTGCCTCCTTCATGATCAGCCCAGTCTTGGTCAACAACTCTTTTTCCTAGCCGATCATGAATACTTTTATTTTTTAAGCACCGATCCATGTTATTATGATGATATGCATCCTGGGCATGGATAGACTAGCGGTTGATTTGAGATTGCCTAAGCTCCTAATATTGATTACTGCATTCTAGACAGTCATGTCTGGTATGCAATTTCAAACCTTCGTTCCAGTGGTATCTGAAGAAAGGACAATTCCAGTGCGATTCGGCTTGCCTCCTTTCATACCTCTCTTCTTCTAGTTGACGCTGGTATTCTTGATCCTCTAACCATTGCTGATAATTCTTTTCCTTCTGCCGCTGCCACTTATTCAACAAGATTCGAGATGTAACTCGTGGCTTTGTTGCTCCATCCTTTGACGTCTCCCCCTATTCATATCGGCTCTTTTGCTGATCACGACGTTTTCTAATCTCTCTGTATTCATCAATCGATATTTGCATCTTGGGATCAACTGTTCCAGCTTCTCTCGATTTGGCCGATGTTAGAACCTTAGTTTTTCCTTTGGATAGCCCAACATCAACCATATTTTGATCTCTTGGGAAAGGATTATCATCAACTTTCATCTTCCAAGGCGTATCGAACTTGAGCCTCCCTTGCTGAATAGCTCTCTGTATATGCTGCCAAAAAATTCTGCATTCATTGGTGGAATGAGAAGTAGCATTATAAAACTTGCAGAACTTCTTATTTTTCAATTGTTCAGGGGGCAACATAACATGATTGTCCACAATTTGATCTGGCCCTTCTCAAGCAAGAAGTCAAAGAGCTTGTCCAATTTTGTGACATCAAAGTCATAGCTCTCCTCAACTCCTCTTCCCCAAAGATTTGGCACCATCACTGTCTTCTTGCCCCAATTCCATTCAGCTGTAGCAACCTCTTCTTCTTCATCTTCATAGCCATCATCAACTGAGTATGGATCATAAGCTTCGGCTACGGTGGTACTCTTCTGGAATCGGGTATCTCTACGCATACTCTGGAATTGGCTATTGAGCGCCGCTACTCGTTGAGACAACTGAGCCAAGTTATCAAACTCTTATCCTAGCAACTTTTCTTTCCACATTGGCAGCATTCCCTGGACGGCTAAAGTAGCTAACTGATCATCTGCCAAGCTCAATGAGAAGCACAAGTTCCTAGTCTCTCGAAATCTCTGAAGAAACTCAGTGCCTGATTCGTTAGTCCTCTGTCTCATAGTTGTCAAATCAGTTATCTTCTTTTCTCCAGTCCCAGTATAGAAATATGTATGAAACTTCTTCTCTAGGTTAGCCCAATTGGCAATGGAGTTGACTGGTAGTGACGAGAACCAAGTGAAGGCTGGCCCTGATAGGGATAAGGAGAAGAAATAAACTTGATGGGCATCCTCAACTGATGCTTTGCCCAATTGTGTAAGATACCGACTGACATGTTCTATTGTGCTTGTATTGTCCTGACCAGTGAACTTAGCGAATTTTGGGAGCCTATAATTTGTAGGAAGAGCGACCAAATCATACCACTCTGGATATGGCCGTTTGTATGAAAAGGTCAGCCCTTTTGGCTTCAGGCCAAACTGATTCTTCATCATCTCGGTCACCTTCAGCAGTAACTCATCAGCTTGCGGATTTGGATTTCTTGGTACTTACTGACCCATCTGTGGATTGAAATCCTGTGTGCCCTGATATCCTGTATTTGGCATCATGTGAAGAGTGTTATAATCTATGCCATAGTGATACCCTTGTGGAATCTCAATCTATTGGGTCCTCTGCTAGCTTGCTGCTTGAAGTCTCTGATTGTAGACATGAGGATCTATATCTCTGCAGATCTTTTGAATTGATGGTGCTATTTTTTGAGCCGACGATGGTATGTGGCCTAATGTGCCAAAATTGGTCGTCTAGTTCTGACTTTGCCCCGCCGGCTGTTGCACATGCTGTATCGATGGTCCAGGACTGTACTGTATCTGATTTGTAGTGGTACCTGGAGTTTGTTCAGATGAACCTTGAAGTGCCTGGACGTCACCATTACCAGCTGGTGCTACTTCTTGATGGCTGGTGTCGACTTGATTAGTCCCTTGGGTCAACGGATCTAGAATGTTGTAACAAGTCAATCCAACCTGACTAACTGGAATCCCATGAATCGCCTCTTTCATGGCGTTGATAGAGCATCCCGAACAGATTTGTCTATGGTTTTCATAAAGAAACGCCTTTCTTCAGCTTCGACTATATCTATCTGCCCATGTAGTAGAACTCTTGGTAGTGGAAATTTCTGAATAATGGTGCTGTCACGTGTTTTGGTGTAGGACAACAAACACTTCTTCTGAAATTCTTCTGTAGCTTTATTGATGGTACCCTTATCTTCATCAGGTAGGTCTTCATAATGTACCATAAGGATGTTGTCGTTGTTGTGAATTGCCATGACGATTGTGGGGTCCCACTGGGCATGCCAGAAATGTGTGTTGACACAGAATTTCATCCCGTGCCGAGGACACACGCAGCAAGCCGGAAGGGTCCGCTCGATGGAGCAGATCCGCCTAGCTTCAGTGCAAGGGTGGTCGATCCTACGCAATCCTCCCGAGACATGCCAGTCAATTTGACCCTGCAATTAACAAGGAGAGAAAGCTTATCAGAAATTAAGGGCGGAACGTGCCGGTGTTGCCAAACAGTCCCGAATGTGCGGCTCTGAGAGCGGATATGAGAGGAGATCGACTAAATAGTCGATTTCGGCATATTCATAAGAATAAATCGGTTAAAGCTCATGGGGTTGTGTAAGAAGAATCGATTATCATCCAAGATAGGTATAATTCGAGCAATAATTTAATCAATGGCAATAAGATATCAATGAATATTGGTTTGAACTAAGCCAATGATTACAAGTAACCGAACCCTTTTTATATAAAGAAACAATTCAACACCACTTAACCATTTAATAAAGATAAATCTAATGAACATGTTAGATCTCATCTATCGCCATGACCTGTGGGGCATGAGGCAGAATCATGCAAGCCGTAGAAACAACAATAGACTCGACGACCCTAACTCATTACTAATATCAGTGGGGCATGAGGCAGAATCATGCATGCTGTAATACAATAATAAGATCATGGGGCTAACATATCTTTCAACTTATCTCTACTTCAATGGTCTCGTAATGTGAACTGTTCGTGAAAGCTCTCGATATCGGCTAAACAGCCGATTCAGGCATAGCGCATAGTTAAGGTCATGCCTTCTCAGGAATGGATCTATCAACTAACGATCCCCACTCTACAGTGCTAACAGTGGGGTGAGAGGTAGAATCCCACAGGCCATGATAGCAGGCCATGGAACGGTTCTCGCTAACCGATAGATCTACTCAAGATCGAACATGCCTTAATCGCACGCTATGCATGATTAAGATTGATATAAAACAGCCGATAAAAACATAACTCATCGTTTAAGATGTAGATTAGATTAGTTTTAGATTGACAAACGATGGGTTAAATAAGATATAAGGCCAATCCAGATCAATCTCAATCGGGCAGAGTGATATTGCTATAATTAGATAAACAATGAAAGCAATATCGGTAACTTAATGAATCTACTAGAGACTGCCATTCAAAGGTAGAGCCGATAACTTGACCTTGATCTAGTTCAAGCAGTGGGGTGTGAGGCAGAATCACAGAGGCCATACTTGAACTAGGCAAGAGGCGATAACTAGCCTATACCAGAGTCGCAGTGGGGGTCGACCGGATCGATGCAGCCATACGAACAGAGGTATAAACCATGACGGTACTTATAGACAAGCAGTGGAGGTCGACCGGATCGATGCAGCCTTACTCGTTGAAGAACTCACCAAGATCTACTCTACTCCTACTCCTAAGGGGTGGCCAGAGCCGAAAAAGTAAATTAACTTGTATTTGATTGATTGTGTCTTTTACAATAGCCGGGGTTTGATATTTATACCCGGAGTCTAGACATGAATCCTACTCGAGCACAATCTGTCACAATCTTTGGCATAAAAAACGAAAACATTCCTAATTTAAGATAACTTAGACTCTAATCTTTCCCTTTTGTAGAGTCCAGCATGCCTCGTCCCAGCGCCGATCATAGCTTCTGTCGTTATCCACTGGCGCTATCTGAAGAAAGCTGATTCTAGTGCTGTATCCGAATCAGCTGTTTTTCGGTCTACACGCAATTGATTCCTTGCTGACACTATCCTGGAAGCTTCTGGGTCCCTGTGACTTTCCTTCCAAATTTTGGTGTAAACAGTGGTATGTTAACATTTAACTAGCTCCTATAGTCTTTTGCAAATGAGCCTGGCAGAGAACACAGTCATAACAATCCAAATACATGTTCTTTCTTTTTAGTATATTTCTAGTACTAGCCTGTCTTTCATCAACAACGAAAAGAAAACTTCATGTTTTGGTTAGCAAAAACATTTCCAGAGCCATTTGAAGCTTTCATGTGGATGCAAGTATCCAGTCAATTCAGAGTATGCTTTGGAAGCAGCAAAATATGATCCCCATGAGTATCTCCATATGTCATTTTGATTTTTCAAAGGATTGTTTTCCAAAAGCTGGGATCACTGTCTAAAGTTGGTTACAACAGTTCTAGAGATAGGAAGACTACTTGTGACTAGAATCTAAGAGAAGAAACGGCATACTAAGATCTTTTTGGATTTTGCAAAAGAAAACAACTCTGGGAACCTATCCTTTAGAGAACTCCCTCAAGATATCCTCCACCAGAATGAGCCCTTTTATGTGACTAGGGAGCTTCTCATTGGAGTAATGTTTCCCCATATCAGGCTGACCCTTGGGATGTCTGTTGATGGTTGCTAATGTCAATTATAAACTGTCAACATATCCTACATATATACTTAATTCCATCACCAAACATAGGTATAGGGGTTTAAACTAATGAATTCTACGAGCTTTGTTAATATATGAATGCAAGAGGATTTACCCAGAAAACAGCTCTAGGACCACTGTCATACACTACAAACAAGTAAATTGACGACAACAAGTGATTCAACTCGCGAAAACTACAAAAGGCAACTCAAGACGGAGTCCAGGACCCACCACATGAAGGGTAGGCCCACTTGCCAAAGTGGCGGGCTGACTGGCCCAGTGCGGAGGCCAGCCGGCCAACTCTGCAGCCCGTTCGCTCTCCGCCGCCTCATATGCGTTTGTAAGATCTACGCCGTTAATTGTAAGACGAGTTTAAGTCGGTTTATCCAACGGTGATTGAGGGAGTTGACGTGGATCGATGATGTGGTAATGCCTTGCCCCCACTCCATCTCCCCTATATAAGGCACCCTCTACCCCCTCCAGGAGAGCCATCTCTCTTTCAGATCAAGATACACCACAAGAGAGGAATCTCCGCAAAGCTCTCAAGATGTAGAAGTAGGATAGTTAAGTTGAAAGTTAGGGAGAGTTGAACTATGCTCAGGTTCTAGAGAAATCTTCGGAGATCGGGTATATCTTGTATCTCACCTTGGCAAGACTTATGCTTTAACACAGTATCTTCTCTATTTACTTTTATGCCTTTCATGTGTATGGTTAGTATAGTATTACACCTTGGCATGGGATCTGCGCTCGCTCACATGCTCTAGTTATAGTACATGATTAGAGTAGTAATCGATAGTATAGACGTGGTGTCTAAACTATAGGTTACCTCAGATTGCACCTAACCCCACAGATAGTTGTGGTAGTCCCAGGTGGTGATAGCCCTGACGGCCGACATATTCCACCACGTCCGGGTTGGTGTTTGTAGGACCATAGTTAGAGCTTCCTAGCCCCCTTCTCATCCCTGCCTATGGCTAGTGTTTTGATGTCCCAAAGTGTTATTGTGTGATCGCTATATCTACACATGCTTTAGTTATACTCTCTAGTTTAAACTAGAATAGAACCAAAGTAATAGAGAAGTATTTAGGAACCTTGAAGTCAATAGTTGTCCTCTCAATTTAGCTAGGCTGGTCATTTATATACCATGGAATTCCCCTATGTGTGCGGATGCCGTGCACCATCTTTTCACCGACCACGCCGAGCGCAGCCACGTCAACGACCTCTATCAGATTGACTTCCCTGAGGTCGACTAGCCTGCGCCAATGGTAAACATGGTGCAAATCTAAACAGATCTTCTGGATAACACGCTCTATACAATCCTGAAGGAAAGCCCCGAGCCATACTCCGAGGGCTCTACCAGCAACTGCCCACCTTTCCCTCCAGGCTTTGGGAGAGAGCTTTTTATGGTTAGCCACGACAGCGTTGCTATCGATGGAGAAACCAGTGTCCAGCGCCGTGAGCGCTAAGCCAGGAACACATCGCCAACGATGTCGCAATGAAGAAGCAGAAAATGCCGCCCAAGCTGCCAGAGGTGACCCACCACCTCTTGCTTGTAATCTCCAACAAGAGTTCCTCATGGTGGACAACCAGCAAGTGGAGCAGACGTCGAGCGCCAATCTGGCTGTGGCCACCCACGAGTTGGCTAGACTCCCACCAACGCCAGAGGTACTCAAGATTCAAGCACTGCTTAAAGCAGCTCAGGTCTAGGTCAACAACATCCAAAACCTAGCTCTGTCTTTTTCGACAGCATCCGCACACAGTCGTAACCCCCATGGCTCTCGCCGTGATGGGGGGAGTCGCTACCATAGCGGCCAAATCGTCCAAGGGGGTCTAAGGGTAATGTTGCCATCAATCCCGGATCACAAGGACCATGAAATCAGCGTGGCTGACCAGCTCATAACACCAACCAGGAGGTTAATCAACCCCTGCACGGTGACGCCCACGACCGCATCAACACCAATCTTGATGCCTGTAATCGCATCGAGAACTCCATATTCAATACAATCCACCGAAGATATAGGACGTAGGGTATTACATCGATCAGACGGCCCAAACCTATCTAAATCATTGTCTCTACGCTTGTGTCACCATCTGGTTCCTATTACACGCACCTCCACCAATCATCTACTACTGTGGGTATACCCCTTGGTAGACTATCGACTAGATTTCGTCGACAGTTCTCGATGCGATTGCGGGCATCGAGATTGGCGTTGATGCGGTCGTGGGCATCACCGCGTAGGGGTTGATTAACCTCCTGGTTGGCGTTACAAGCTGGTCGGCCATGTTGATTTCATGGTCCTTGTGATCCGAGATTGATGGCAACATTACCCCTGGACCCCCTTGGATGATTTGGCCGCTATGGTAGTGACTCCCCCATCACGACGAGAGCCATGGGGGTTATGACTATGTGCGGACGTTGTCGAAAAAGATAGAGCTAGGTTTCGGATGTCATTGACCTAGACCTGAGCTGGTTTAAGCAGTGCTTGAATCTTGAGTGCCTCCGGCGTTGGTGGGAGTCTAGCCAACTCATGGGTGGCCATAGCCAGATTGGCGCTCGGCGTCTGCTCCACTTGCTGGTTGTCCACAATGAGGAACTCTTGTTGGAGATTACGAGCGAGAGGTGGTGGGTCACCTTTGGTAGCTTGGGTGGCATTTTTTGCTTCTTCATTGTGACATTGTTGGTGATCAGCGTTCCTGGCTTCGCGCTTACGGCGCTGAACACTGGTTTCTCCATCGATAGCAACTCTGTCGTGGCTAACCATAAAAAGCTCTCTCCCAAAGCATGGAGGGAAAGGTGGGCAGTTGTTGGTAGAGCCCTTAGAGTATGGCTCGGGGCTTTTCCTTTAGGATTGTATGGAGCGTGTTATCCGGAAGATATGTTTGGATTTGCACCATGTTTACCATTGGCGCAGGATGGTCGGCCTTAGGGAAGTCGATCTGATAGAGGTCGTTGATGTGGCTGCGCTTGGCGTGGTCAGCGAAAAGATGGTGCATGGCATCCTGACAGATCGGGCCCGCACCCACCAGCCCAAAAGAATAGGGCTTCGGCATGCTCTCCGTTGGGACAGGGAGTGTCGGCATTGAACGGTACACCCTTTCAGAGTTGCCATGATCACCAAATCTTCATCTTGCCACCTCAGACGACATGCATGAGCAAGGTACTCGGCATTAGTGGCATGGTGACCTTGGAGTGCAGGAACTTCGTCGCTCGCTCTAGATTGATCTAAGACCGAATCCACGAGAAGCTGGCATTCCGCTAAGCGGTCTGTGACCCGATCGATGGATGCGATCAGATCATCATTGCTGATGGATCTCCTAACCCAGCGGTCAGGCACCGAGATTGGAGATGTCATTGTAGATGTTGGCACGATTGGCGCAGGGTGATTCTGCACCGCCTCCACGATTTCCTCGACACCGTCGACGTCGATGACCCAGGTCATAGATCTGACCGTGAAGGTCTGACCTGGCTCAGGAAGGATCTTGGAGCTTGGGAAGCAGACCATCTGGCTCGCTATGGAATCAGCACGCACACCCCCTACCTGGCATGCCACTGTCGACAAAATCTAGTCGGCAATCTACCGAGGGATATACCCACGGTAGTAGATGATTGGTGGAGGTGTGCGTAATAGGAACCGAATGGTGACACAAGCACAGAGACAACGATTTAGACAGGTTCGGACCGTCTGATCGACGTAATACCCTACATCCTATGTCTTCGGTGGATTGTATTGAATATGAGATGAATTCGAGGGGGTCCCTACCCGCCTTATATAGTTTGGGGGTAGGGTTACAAGTCGGTTTAGGCCTAGATCTATTCGCTTATATGGTAAGTATTTACAAGGAATACGATATCTATCATATCTGAAAAGATCTTCCTTCATCACCAAGATGTCTTCTTATTGCCTTGTGGTGAATGCCGATCAGAGCCGAGCACCATAGGCCTTGATCTTATAATTTGAACCTCCCCGGTGGTGCGGCCCATGTCTATTATGGGTACACGGGGTTATACCCCCCACATTATTCATAACTCTTATCATTACCAACACTTACCCCCACTTTAGTCTAGTCGGTATATTAGTTAGTAGATATATGATAGTGAACTATCAACTTCTTTAACCATTATTTCCCTATGGATAAATACGATACCTTGGAATACTCCCGGGTGAAAGCTACAACAATATCAGTGTGCTTACGGATTTATCTGTGTGCATTTAAAAATACCAACAAGCTTTCTGGCGTCGTTGCCGGGGAAATAATTGACGTAAAGATTTTAATACTAGCTTGATATCTGCTAATCTAGTTATCACTTGCTTTTATAGGATTACCGTTATTCTATTGAATTGTGGAAAGGACAGGGCAACAGATGCTGTTGCGACCTTCCAGCAAGTTTCCACAAGAAAAGAAGATGAGAGAAACATTGAAGAAACCAGGGTGCCTGAACATTCATGATCCATCAACCCTGGAACCCTGCCATCTCACAGGTTTGTATAGACATATATATTATTCTAACCATGTGTAGATCGGAGAAAAAAGTCGCCATCAAAAGAATTCAAATCACATCCCAAGTGATGAACAAGAGAAGCTACACAACTCACAAATTCCATTGTAAGTCATGGTAAGTATGATCAAGAAAGGTGAGATAGTCTTGCTCATGGACTTCAAACTTGATGAGTAGTTATCTTTTACTTTTTTCATCCCATTGCATGTTTACTTTCAATAAACCATGCATCTACTCCATTTAGTTTGAATTTTCTCATATCAAATTCATAGCATGTTTTGTTTCCTGCATATATCTATATCGCTTGCACCTAAAAAATAATATATATATATATATAATCATGCTCTTTCATCTCCATTTGAATAAATCCCTGTAATGCTTTCATGCTACCTTTGTTTGCTATAGTATGTTTAAGGTTTAGAGTATGTTCATGATGCTTAGTTTTGGAGTGCTGATCTTACTTTAAAGGCTTTTTAAATTAAGCATGATGCTTAGTTTTGGAGTGCTGATCTTACTTTAAAGGCTTTTTAAATTAAGCATGATGCTTAGGATAAAATGCTTTCTTAGATTAAATTAGACATGGTGTCTAGTTTGATTTTTGAACCAAGAATATGCTGTAGTAGATACTGGTCATTTTGTTGGACCAACCCATGCAGGAAACTCTCAAATTTAATCTGGGTAAGTCAAGATATGAATTCACATCAGAGATGAATCAAGGTATGTGATAAACTCCAAATAACTTTGCACAAAGAAGACACAGCTCATTCATCATGAAAGGAAGAACTGTGAGTATCAAAGTTTATTCATTCTGTCTTTTGTTGCAAGTTATCTTTGCCTTGAACCATGCTAGAATGCAACAAACACATAAAATTTGCTATAGAACATGATAAACAAAATCTATGCTAGAGTAATCCTAAAACCATCCTTCCATTAGCATAGAGAAAAATCATAAAAATTATGGACAACAACCCATGATTTAAATTTGTTATATTCCCTCAGGTATGTGCCCAATAATATTTTATAGGAAAAAATAAATATAAGATATGCCTATTCATGGTTTGGTATGAATCTGCAAACCCAAACCAAACTGCCACTTCAGTGATGGAATAAAAGAGAAAAGAAGATGAGTGCCATAAAATGAATCTATAATAGAAACAATCACTCATAGAAGTGGGTTAACAAATCAACAGGCAGCAAGCAATGTTAAAGACAACTTAGCATTGAGCCCTCCCAAGACTCAAGCTAAGATGCTAATGACAAGCAAGGTGCAACCGGCCTCATATTTGCCAGAATATGCCTGCTTTCATCATATTTGAATACACCATCTCACATGTCGACAAGCAAGGACCAAGATAATGAGATGCCACTACATCATGGCGTGTATCATCGTGGCAACAAACATCAGTAATCAATGATGTCTATCGATGGTGTCTCGTAAGGCCGTGAATGACCATGGTCGCGAGACGACATGCCTTAGTTATTGGAGATGAAACTTTCATGCAAGTACCAATGAGGTTCCTTCCTTGACCATCAAGACAGCTGGTGTCGATACAGAAAGTGACCAACTAGTGAATATTTATAGTTTTGCTGTACATTGTGATCGGAGGTGGCCTAGCACTCAATGACACAGGATATATACTAGTTCAAGCAACATGCCCTATGTCTAGTGTGGGTCGGTCAGCGACTTTATTCCTAAGCCCAGGTGCTCAAAGTCTGTAGTGGGGTTACAAACGAGAAGGAGAAAGGAGGGGTGTACGAGAGGCCCGGTCGGGTCTGACCGGAAGGGCCGAGGGCGACCGGAACTCCGCTACGAGCTAGAAGTCTAAGCGTGTGCTTGAGGGGTTGTCAACTATCGATCTAGTGAATCTAAACTTCAAGAAGTTGACCTCCTCTGTTGGAGGGAGCGCTTCCCCTTTTATAGATGAAGGGGATGGCTTTACAGGTGAGAGGGAGAGAGTACGGATGTTACTAAGTCTTGTTGCCCACGCCGATGAGGACAGTGATGATGGTAGGCGCCCACAATACTATTGATGTCACTGTAGAATGTGAGGTGCACAGGGGAGTTTGTGTTGTCTTCTTCAGGAAGGGTAGATGTCGGTACCTGCAAAATACTATCGGTATGTGAGGAGCCCTACCACGTATACTAGGTATGGTGAATCCTGGCGCCCACTATCGATGCCCAGAGGCATGTGGGGGGCTTTTTTGCCGTACTGGAGTCCAACGGCGCCTACAATACTGTAGACACAAATGTCGGTGTCTACAATACTGTTTGTGTCAGGGCGGTTATGGAGCATTGTTCCCGCAGGCGTTCAGGGCATGGTCCCTGGTATCGTGGTTTGACTCGTGCACTGCCTTTTCCGTTTGCCCCTGGTTCCTTTCGAGCACGCATCCCCGGTCGGATGGCCCCAGTCAGTCTTGGTCGCGCCAGTCGGAGAAGAGCGGCAACCAGGCTTCCTACGGGCCCCCGGTTGGAAACACGGGGTCGGAGTAGGTAGCGTTGATTTTTGGGCCAGCCTTCGATCGAGAGACCGCCTTGAGGCGGTGTTTGTGCTCCAGCGAGTGTCCAGTAGAGAGGTGGGTCAAGAAGTTGACGAGCGGGCGCATGTTCTTTCGGGTAGACCTTCCGGTCGGGGACCAGAATGTACTTTCGTCCCATCATGTTTTAGACTCTTGGGCTGGCCCATGAACTACATACTATTTTCCTGGGCCGAGCCCTGGCGCCGAAGCCGGTCCCCGAGGGACCCTGGGTTTATGAACCCGACAGGAGCTCCGGAGCCCCCGGGCAATTTGAGTCGAATCATCCGGGGGATTTTGTGTCTTGACGGCGGGTGCGCGCGAGCGCACCCGTGGGTGTAGCCCCCGAGCCCCCGAACAGTTTAGGCAGAACCGGCTGGGGGGTTTTCTGCGTTGTCAGCGGGGGATGTTTTTCTGTTGTGTCGACGGGTGCGCGTGAGCGCACCCGCGGGTGTAGCCCCCAGGCGGTTCAGGCAGAACCGTTAGGGGTGTTGTTTTAGTGGGCGTGTGTGCATGTTTTTAGTTTGAGACGGAATTTTGTTAACCATGGCGTCATTGCGCATCTGAGGTGGTTTCTAGGCGCGGAGATGAGACAGAACTTACCGATCCAGCGTTGGTGCGCGCCGTGGATCGGGTGAGAAGGTTAGTTCGGGATAAACCCTGGCGTCAGTGCGTGCCACGGATGGGATAGCTTGGTTTGGACGTGTCAGAGCTCACTAATCTTTGGCGTCGATGCGCACCGTGGGATCGAGCGAGGCGGAGCCGTGAATGGACCTAGGCGTTGGTGCACGCCGTGGATCGAGAGAGTTAGTTTAGTTAGTTCAGGAATCGGACGAGTCGGAGCTCGTGGATCCTGGGAGTGTAGTCGGAAGTGAAGTTGTTACGCGAGTTTAGGAGTCGCGGTCCCAGGGTTATTGGAGCGCAGTCAGAAGTGAAGCCGTTACGCGAGTTTAGGAGTCATGGTCCCAGGTTTTATTGGAGCACAGTTGGAAGTGAAGCCATTACGCGAGTTTAGGAGTCGCGGTCCCAGGTTTTATTGGAGCGCAGTCGGAAGTGAAGCCGTTACGCGAGTTTAGGAGTCGCGGTCCCAGGTTTTATTGGAGCGCAGTCGGAAGTGAAGCTGTTTTGAAGCCAAAGCGTAGTTAGTTGGT